>MPNW01000262.1:101998-126949 GCA_011800805.1 Hirudo medicinalis | reverse complement strand
AAATTCAATGGATCACAACCTGAGGATCAGATGTTAATATCCTGAATGCATGAGAGATTTGAGTTTCATTCACACTGCCACCAACATCCAAGAAGTTGGCAGGTTCCCCTCCATGCAGCTTGATCATATCCATGGTTGCCATTGCAAGGCCTGCCCCATTGACTGAAGAAATCAGTATTGCAAAGTTAAAAAGAATTCATTCATTCTGATCTCCATCAACAATAGATAATCCAAAGAGCATCTGATGCAAGGCAAAAGGCTTCATACAAATTAATTATCTTTAAATATAAATTTAAAAAATAGCGTGCAGGTTGGCCGAGTGGGTTGCATTCCTATGTGCAGCCATAATGGCAACAGTCATAATGTGTTGTGTTTGCAACCCTTGGGTAGGGATGCTACACAAATGGTAGGTCGATTAAAAAGTGCCTCCTCATCCTATTCAGATACATAAGGCACTCAAAATATCAGATAAATACAAAAACTCAAATGATTGATAATTTCCTCAGCACACGAAAGTGACAGAAAATCATATTTAAGTTATTAATCAAAAAATTTGAAGCATTGATTGAAAATACACCCACCCATGCATCCAATGTTGCCTTGAAGACCAATATAATTAAGATTATACTTTGCAGCTTCAACTTCTCGTGGGTCAGAATCGGAATTGTCTGCTTTATCAAACATTTCTTTCTGCCTAAACTTTGCATTCTCATCAAAGTTGATTTTGGCATCAAAGCAAACAACTTGAAACAAAAATAATGATTTTGTCATGATTTGAGAGACTATTCCATGTAGTGCTTATAAGTGTATTGCATTGATAAATGAACCAATTGATTGGAACTGCATTGTAAGTATTATCTTGACATAAGCATACCTCTGCCATCAGTGGCTTCACCAAAAGGGTTGATCTCAATCTGGGTTGCATCGACTTCACCAAAGAGTGAGTACAACTTCATTACTTCATCTATTGCCTTTTCTTCCAAATCTCCCTTAAACTCCAGGAACCTGGCAATTTCCAGGGCTTTTTCTTTGGTCATTCCTTCCAGAATGTCAATTGGCATCTAGAACATTTAGTGTGTTATGCATACATCTGAGCATTTAAACCAAAAAGTTGAATTTAAATTGAAATACTTTAAGTATTTTTTCCGGGCTGTTTTCGGCCACTTCTTCAATGTCCATCCCCCCACATGGACTGCAGATGATAGCAGGTCCATTGCTCTCCCTATCCATTACAATGGCCAGGTATGTCTCTCGTTTAATGTCCAATGCCTCAGCCACCATTACCTTAAAGTTTGACAAAAGATCAATGATTCAAAATGAATTAGATAATATAAATGTTTTAATATAAAGAAAACAACAAAATAATGTTTATTTTTATATCAATTTAATGCCCATACCTTTTTAACTGTCACTCCTTCTTTAGATGTCTGTTTTGTTATCAGCTTTCTGTTCAACATTTTTTCTACTAGATTGGGTACATTGTTTGAGCTGGATAATTATCATTTATTACCAATTTAAGTTCAATATCTGTGAAAATCGTAATAAAAGAACAGTTTTTGATATAATCAAAATTCAAGAGATGCACGATAGGCTTATTTTATTGATTATAAATCATATCAACAATTTTTTTAAATTAACATCATTAATGCTTAGTTAATGAAAATATATGTTTAAATCCATAAAAACAAACTTTTTGGTGAGATGAACACCCCCTTGAAAACCAGTGTCAAAAACACCTTTTCCTCGGCCACCGGCTAGGATCTGTGCCTTAATAACATATTCTCTGACACCTATGCAAAAATTAATTTCGAGTACTTTCAATAAATCCTCTCATAAGTTTTTACAAATTTTTACCTGTTAATTAATCACACAAGAATTTGAGGAATGCTACCATAACCTCAACAGGATCATATATTAAACTACTCTCAAACAATTTAATATCAGAATAACTCTTATAATTCATTTTTGCAAGAATGTTTACTGAAAAATGCACATCAATGCTTCTTAATCTAAAAAGTTAAAACAATTAATGCATCAAATAGTTTAACTAGCTTAGCAAACTGTTAGACCACTTGTCAAAAATATCTGATAACTAACGAAACTCTTGGGATATATCTTTGGCAGATGCCATGTTATCTGCAACTCTAAATTTTTGGACCGTGATACCATAATTCTGCATAAGTTCCTTGCTTTGGTACTCATGTAAGTTCAAATATCGAACTTGTGTCTTCCTTGGGATAACCTAAAAATTGAACGCCTTTCAAAATAGTAAATCAACTACTTTAAAACTCAAATATACTAACAATAGTTTTAAAACATTTTCCGACACAAGAACGGAGAGCCATTTTGCGACACGAGAAAGGTGTGTTTGAAATTATTATTGGCTGCCGGACTCGTGCACAATAACCTTTTGTTAAAAAAGGTAAAAGTGAACTTTGAAATGTGTTTACGTTGTCTTTACTCAAAACGTTGTCCTTAAAGTTTAATAATTTATTTGTATTTGTTTTTTGTTTGGTTCTAAATTAAAACGAAATATGTAACACTAAATATAATATAATATTTAATATTGCATATAATTGCTATTGTATAAATATTATGTTTACTTAACTGCTTTGACTTTACATATCTTTATACAAATTAAAATTATTTTTATTAACAATATTTTTATAATATTTAAAAAATATTTTTACAGATAACAATCACGGTTTTACTTTGGAAATTGTGGATTAGTGTTTTTGGCTCGCGTGACAGGTTGGCTGTGCTTTTTTTGAGAGTTATTATCCCCTTTATTGACTTTGGAGAAGATTGTTATTCAATATGGCAACAGAAGTAAGATCATGCATTTCAATCTAATGGTTGTTCGCTCTGACATATTCCTTAATGCAGGTTGATTTTAATAAAGCCGCGGATAATGTTAAGAATTTAAAATCCAAGCCTGGCGACCACGAACTTTTAGAACTTTACGGTCTTTACAAGCAAAGCACTGTTGGTGATTGCAACACAGGTATTCTTTTATCAATACTTCGATTGAAAGTCTGGAATGTAATTACATTTTGAATTTTTGTTTTTTTTCAAATCAGATAGGCCAGGCATGTTTGACTTTCAGGGGAAAGCCAAATGGGATAACTGGAATAGCCGCAAAGGTTTTGTTCTTAATTTTTGGTATCTTGTGACTCTTGTTCATCAATCGGTTTTATTCAAATTTAGGTATGTCTCCAGAAGATGCCAAAAAGCAGTATATAGAAGTGGCAAAAAGGCTTATTGACATCTATGGTTTGAACTGAAGAAAGTCTGGTAAAAATTTGATGTTCATTATATATATCAGCTTGTACAATACTTGGCCTAAAATATTGAATGGGTTTTTTAATGATTTTGGAGAAATTGGCTTAAGTATTCAGAAATGTCATAGTGTAAAGATAATAAACAACTGCACTATGCTATGTACAAGGGATTTAAGCAACTCATTTAGTCACTAACTATTAACTATTCAAACTTATTGATTATTATGTGAAGTAATCTTTTGAGCATCACCTCAATTGCTTCATTTAATTTTTTTGCTGAGTGATTTTGAAAATTTAGATTAAATTTTAAGCTTTCTGAACATGTCATTATTGCAGATGCCAAGAAGTTCTTTGGAATGATTTGCTGATTCTGAACAAGTTAATAAGAGATAGTTTCATGTTACTGATTTTGTTTGATTTTATTGATTGATAAATATCTGTTTTTGAAGTCAGAGAAATATTGATTTGTTGACTGCACTGGATAAATTAAGCATTTCAATGTCTTTATGTCTTATTTATTGGTTTGTTGGGGGATTTACTGGGCTTTGTGCTAATTTGACAAGGAGTGGCTAGGTAAATTGACAATGGGCTACTGCAGTTTTGTTGCCTAAAACGACTTAAAAAGAAAATAATCATGAATTCGGTGATGGCTATGCCTGCTGTCCCAAAGTGACCATTTTGCAAATTGGTGCGATGGGGGTGAAAGTGGTTTGAATAGCGGGTCAGTGGCGGAACATGAATAATTCGGGGCTGGCGTGCGTCACGTAATTTTGAAATTTTTCAAACTGATAATCAAATCGTCAATTAAAGGTAGCAAATTATTTCAATTGCAATATATCTTTCGTTACCTCTATTTTATTATAAAAAGAGGTTAAATTAAAGCGAGATTAAAAATTTGGTTAGAAAACTGAATTGAAGTTCCATGAAACCTGCCTAAAAACTAGCGTTCGTTATTTTGTGATAAATTCGTGCAAGTGTTGAAACTTCGACTAGAATCGTAATTTCATAAAAAATAATTGTTTGATTAAAATGTTAGTAGTTACTTTAATCTTCCATCCAAATCCCCCAGACGAAAAATCGATAGATAGAACTAGGTGCTCTCCTGCGGCTTGTGTAGCATTCGTCTGCAAGCTTTTAGTGGCATTCTGCAGGACTGTCTCGTACTGTCTTCCCAAAATTTTTGCGAAGGTCAGATTATATTGTCACAATAATTTGAATGCTAGGATTTTGACATTTATTCTATTTCTGACATTTATTCTATTTTTATTTGATTTAACAAAAGCTCGATTCTTCTTTTCCCGACCTCTGAATATAATTCCAGATTTGGTCAGGAGATATGACGGACTACAGAACGGGGGACAGATCGTACTCTGAAATGTCAAGTAGCTCCTACAGAAAATCTGGAGGATATGATGAAAGAGATGATAGGTACGATAGAAACTATGACAGAGGAGAGGAATATGACAGGGGCAGTAGTTACTCAAGAAAAGATGATTATAGAGCTGATGATTATGGGTCTCGTGGGGATGACAGGGAAAGTGATCAATACTACAGGAGGGAAGGAAGTCGCAGAGATGAGTATGATAGAGGGGACACTTACAGGAGGACTGAGAGACCCGAACCTTATTCAAGAAGTGATGATAGATATGAAAGTGGTGGTAGGAGTGGAAGTCACACCAGAAGTGAAATCACTTATAGAGAATCTGATACTCAAAGAAGCGATATCAGAACTAGATCTCCTAGTGCCAGAAGAGACGACAGAGAAGTTAAGGAAGCAAGAGACTCCTATGTGAGAGATGGAGGATCTGGTTATCGTGAAAATGTGGTTACCACGACAACCACCACTGAAAAGGGGACCTATAGACCAATTGTTACCCCTAGGAGTGTCGTCATCCAACGTACCGGATATGGCATGGTACCTACTTATGGATCATCAAGAGGGACAAGGGGATATTCTGTAGAAAGATCTTTACAATTTGGTCAGGGAATGAGAGGGGGGTTTGCTCCAGAGGCATACGGAGCAATGACTCACAGCAACGTTAGTTCCATGATGGAATCCAGAGAGAAAGAGAAAAGAGACATGCAGGATTTGAACGAACGATTTGCGAGTTACATCGAAAAAGTGAGGTTTCTCGAGGCACAAAATAAGAGATTGGCTGATGAATTGGAAAAGTTGAGATCGAGTTGGGGTAAAGAAACGTCGGCTGTGAAAGCCATGTATCAGACGGAATTGGAAGAAGCTAGAAGACTCCTGGACGACAGCGAACGGAATAAAGCAAAACTGGAAATCAGACTTTCCAGTCTGGAAGAACAACTTGAAGAGCTTCGTCAGAGGTATTATGTTTTCTTGATATGAAATCTGAATTCTTGCTAATTATTACTACAATGTTGCTATTTTATGAGACATTTCGATTAGCTAGCAAATATAAATATAAAATGCTTATTTTTGTTTAAATTATTAATTAAAAACTAAATTAAAGAGAGGAGTAAGCACTTTCCAGTGTGTGGGCCATTATTGGCATTTTTATTCGAATTCGTTTTTTACGTATTCGTGTCAATCGTAAAGATGAGACTTGTCGTAACTGGCTGATCTAATTGCTTATTTATTGCAAATCAATGATTTAAATTATTGCCCCTAACAAATAACATATTTTAAAATACCCTATTTCAGGGAAATTGACGCCAAAAAGGATGCTGATAATTGGAAGGAGAGGGCAGAAAAATTGAACCAACAGCTTTCCGATAGTGAAGCTGAAATAAGTCTGTTGCGAAGGAGGGTTGACGGATTTGAGGTTGATAAAGACAAAGAAAAGAAGCAAATTGCTTACTTGACTGATGCTCTCAACAGAGCCAGACTTGTAATTACTTTATGACTTTCATTTTTATAATTATTTTTGTGACATTTTGATGTATAAATATGTTCATAGATGTTGGAGTTTTTGCCGTGAGATAACCAAAATAAAATATTAGATTATTTCTACTTAATATTTCTATAAAATCAATTTTCCATAGACCTTTTATTTTCTTAATATGGTAACTAAAAACAGGATCTGGACAATGAAACTCTGCAACATGTTGATGCTGAAAATCGACGTCAAACACTGGAGGAAGAATTGGAGTTCCTGAAAGCCATTCATGAGCAGGTATGATGACGATGGATGAAAGTGAAATTCAATTATAATCAATTGTAAGGTAAAATATATTAACATATATTTTGTTATTAACAAGAAGCAACAATTAACTATAGGTTGTTACATTATAACTCAGTTGATGGATTGAGATTTGTTCTCTTTTGTTTGAAATTGAACCTTTTCCCATATGTTTCATGATATACTAATCGGTATCACTTATTTATGATGACAAACGTTATACTTATCATCGACTGAAAATTAAAAAATTAATTAAATTAATTAAGAAGTAATTGAAAACTTCTGTAGATATTTATTTCCATGTCTGTTATTATTCCACCCGTAGCTCTTATTCTAAGAATTATATATTAAGAATAATATATAAGAATTAATGTATGAATTATGATTCAGAATGTACACTCCAGTTCGTTCGGTTTTATGAAGGGGCTTTCAACTGTCAAGATTTTTTTGTTCAACAACAATATCTGACTTTCAATTAATTTTTGGTTGTTAAAAAAGTCAATCGTAATTTTGAAATACAATAGCATTTAAGTTGACCTTATGTATTTAATAATATTTAAGTTGAACCTCATTGTTCAGGAAATGAGAGAGTTGGCAGCACTGGCTTACAGAGACACAACTCCTGAGAACCGAGAATTTTGGAAGAACGAGATGGGACAAGCATTGAGGGAAATCCAGCAGGTTTACGATGATAAACTGGACAACATTAGGGGAGAGATGGAGTTTTTCTACAACACAAAGGCAAGAAAGTCCTGTTGGATTCGTCCAATGACTAAAAAATAAATAAATGATCACGTGCTATAATTTGTGATGTTCATTTAATTCAAACAACAGATTCAGGAGTTCACTTCGAGTGCCAATCGCCAGGGTCCTGGACTGGACATCTCACAATCCAAAGAAGAAAGCAAAAAGATGAGGAATTACATCAGTGAACTCAATGAAAAGATGAGCTCACTCGATAGCAGGGTTTGTGACGATAACGATGAATTGCAAATGTTGGCAATGTCCTTAAATGACAACTTTCTCTATTCGAGAATGCCCAACTTATAAGAGAACTGGAGACTGTCAAGAGAGATCGTGATGAAAGAGAGAGAGAATGGGAAAGAGAAAATGGAGACCTCAAAGTGGAAGTGAGTGAAGTTCATATGCTTATATCTACATTAATCATCGACTCTTAATCCACCGTCATCACATCATAAACGCTAACTATTGCTGCTAAGGTGGCTAAACTAAGAGCAGAACTGGAAGCCATACTGAAGGAGCTGCAACACATAATGAATGCCAAGATGGGCTTGGAACTGGAAATCGAGGCATACCGCAAGCTGCTGGAAACGGAAGAGACAAGGTCACATCATAACACACTTATAGTTGTATATCAAACTTACCTAATAGCACAACCTATTTCGTTTTCCGCATCAAAACTACTTAATCATTCCATTACAACTTTATCTCGTCAAACTCAAAATTACAAAAACATTAATGCAGGTTATCAAGGAGGGCAATTTCGGACACGGCTTTCGGAGATGATAGAAGACCTGGTCAAGACATTCGAGGAGGAGGAACTATTGACAGACACGGAGATAAAGACAGATATGGAGATAAAGGTAGACAGGGGGATAGGGACAAGTACGATAGAAGAGATGGCAGTTCAGAAAGAAAGGACAGAGATTACAAGGGAACTGACTTTAGTGGGAAAGATAAAAGTTATGGAGGAGGTGGCACAATTTCAGGAGGGGGTGCTGCCTATGGGGATAGAGACAAACCCACCGACATTAAACCACCCTCTGACAGGGACCTAAAGCCCCCACCAGTTAAACCACCTTCTGAAAGAGATAGCAAGCCATTCAGTGACATTGCTGGCAGAGGAACCATTGATATGGGCGGAAGAGGTGGTAGCACCACAAGCAGAGGCGGTTCAGTAGTGAGTGGAGGCACTGGACGAGGAGGAGGAGTGGCAAGTGGTGATGGAGGTGGTAGGGGAACTGAGGGTGATAAACGTCAACCAACTCCTTCAGATGATATGAGTGGAGGACGCGGCGGTGGAACTGCCGGTGAAACAACTGGACGTGGTGGAGCTGCCATCGGAAGAGGAGGAGGTGACGCTGGAGGGAGAGGAGCCTACGTAGGAGGCAGAGGAGGAGCTTACACAGGAGGCAGGGGTGGGGTTTATACAGGAGGAAGGGGAGGAGCTTATACAGGAGGCAGAGGAGGATCGACACCTGTTGTGGAACCAAAAATCCAACCTAAAAGCGATCCCAAGAGCCAAACCACACCATGGGACGAAGAAGGTGATTATTTGTTAAAGATTAAAAATTACTAAATTTAGTCTTTCAAGTCCTTTATATTCACGATCGTATTTTTATCGACCCAGAAGGGAAGCCTGAACTCCAGGCTCCAACTGAAAGAACTCCCTCAAGGACGAGTTTCCAGCGCTCATCAAAAGGACCTGTCAGCGTTGCTGAATGTGCTCCTGATGGAAAGTTCATTGCTCTTGAAAATACTGGCCAGAAGGTTACCTATTATCATCGCCTTAGTTGTTCAGTTAATTTAAATTGACTTCATTTTCAACGTCACCAAATTAATAATAATAATAATAATAGTAAGTGCGGGATTGGAATTGTTATTTATTAATTTATTCCACAACTAGAATGATTGACTGCTGTTAAGAGAATTTGATTCATCTCCGATTCCTAACGTTGGAAATGTCCTTTTTAAGTTCATTAAATGCATTTCATTCGTCTGCAATGGGAAATTATGACAATTTGAAAAATTTCAACAATCTGTTTATATGCAGTAATACATTAAAAATTACATTAATTAATTATTAAGTCGGAAAAAACCAAAGCAGAAAGTATTTATTGACGTTATTACTCGCATCAATAAGTTAATAAAATGATTGAAGGATGAGTTCATCGGTGGATGGATGCTGAGCAGAGTAGTGGATGACCTTGAAAAGGTTACTACAGTGTTTCCCAGTGATCTAGTGCTCAGAGGCGGAGACAAAATCAGGGTAAAAACCTCTGACAAATTAACATTTACTTGCAATTATTAACTATATTACACAACAATTATTTCAAATGAGCATCATTTCCAAGGTCTGGGCCAGAGGAATGAAACCATTGAATGCATCAGCTTTGGACATCGAAGCAAACATCAAAAGTTGGGGAATGGGTGCAAATGCTTCAACGAAACTGACCAATATGGCTGGAGATGTAGGTCTTACTTTAGACATTGACTGCTGATAAAGGAATTTTTCAATATATCTAATACTTTCTAAAATATGATGTAAAATAAAGTTTATCCAAAGGAATTTTACTACATTTATGATGACATATATTGCATTCAGGAGAGAGCCACCCATGTCCAAAAGACCACCTATTAAAGCAGCTTCTATGAATTTCGTGGCTCAAAGAGCTGATTTGCTTTTCGCTTGACCATCAAACGTTGTTGTTGTTGTCACTGAGCTTTGTCGTCTAAAGCTTGTTGCACGTTTATATTTTCAAGAAGTAGAAGCAAGCATGCAATTTTTTTGCCGCCTTTTTTGTGATATTTTCACCTTCAGTGCGTCTACTTATTTGTCTGTTAAACCTTATTTTCTGACTTTAGAAAGGTGTGCAGGATTTAGATTTCAAATCTTGCGATTTCATGGAAGCTCACGTTCGTAGTTAAAATAAATAAAATATAAGGAATATATTTGAAAGCATTTAAACTGATCTATTATTTAATATACAACAACAAATGCATGACCTCGCCTGTCCCATCATCTTTCTAGTGTAACCAACAATTCACTTCCTAGCTTTGTGAACCTCAATGTTTTACAAATTCCAATGTTTTAAAATACACTTAGTTCATTATCAATTTGTTGACATCCAGCCATACACATTTAAGTAAAATCTTAAGTCAAGTCAGATCAAGATTAAGTACATTAAAAATTATTTTTTGTTTGTGATTGTTTGGAGATGTTCAATTACATAGACATGGTCCATGTGCTGAACGCTGAAGTACGAGTAAAAGTACTGGAGATTAATGTGCAAGTACACCAGAGTTCTAAGAGAATTATCATTGTCGTTTAAGTATCATTGAATTACATGAGCCAAAACGAATTTGCAATATATTGTATTATAAATATTTAATTTCAATATAACTTTACCAGTCTTCGCTTTATAACACAGGCTATCAAAATTAAAACATTTTTAGTAATTTATTGTAATTATAATTTGGAAGCATGCGTTTGTGTTTCAAGTATAAGTACCGGAGGCCGAAGTACGAGCACAAATACAAGTTTTTGAAATTTGTACTGTTTGATAAAAAGTCCAATCTATTTTTCAGGCGATCGAACATGACTAGAAAATATTTCTCGCGATTTGTTAAAATTTGTGCCAAACTTTATTTTTTGGTTTCCAAGATTTTTTGGTTACGAAATTATTTTATAAAATATTTGACATGCAGAAAACTGTCGGCTACTTTTTATGGAGAAAGCTGGAGCACCTTTAGGAAGCAGATGAGCATTTAGCTTCAGTTCTGTTAAAGCAGGAGACATTAACTCATGAAATTATGGACATGGGGTACTTGGCATTTGTACTTGTACTCATACTTGGACCCCAGTACTTGTTCTAGTTATTAAAATGCTTGTTTATTGACACGAATTTGCTTAATTGGATTAATGAGATGAAAATTAGCAAGATTATAAACTCTTTCATATTCAAATTGTTTGAAATTTTACTGGATTTTATCAAATTAAATGATCTCTGCCAAAAATATATAAGGGATACTCCGAAACAGCAGATAATTTACATTTACTAAACATTCCGTTTATTTACAGTTTTATAGAATGTTGTCCAACGCAATTATTATTTGTTGAATTTGATGAAATATTATTTTTATAATAAATAAAAAATCTCAAAAAGCGGCACAGTAAAAGAGAAAAGTCGGTAATAACCTCAAACATTTATTTTTTTGACGAAAAGTTATTCAACGAGAAATTATATTTCCATTTTTTCTATTATTTTGAAACATTTTTTTATCCATTGATAAAATTAAAGCATAATTTTCAGGGCCCCAACAGAAATTCCCCTGTTGTATTAATTTGGTAATGCAAAAGCAAACAAAGATCATGATTGTAATATTGTAATATTTTTAAGCCTTGGCGGACCCCGAAAAATTGTCGCAAATTGTCTTTGTCCTCTGAATGGAAGCGGAGGCTTAACTTTGTCGTTTTGCTCAAGACATACTTCACTTAAGGCTATTTATTATTCGATAACAAAAACATTTATTACTGCTTTTGATACATTTTTTAAAGAATAACTTCGTTTTGTCCGAGACAAAAAAAAATTGAGCAATAAACACTTTACGCAGTCTGGGCATTGAAGCAGGGATAAATTAGTGATATACTTGTACAAGTATTTGTTCATAACTCCTCGGTACTTGTACTTGTACTCGTACTTTGACATTGAGTATTTATATTTGTACCTGTACTTGGGCCTCACTACTTGGTCCAATGTCTCATTATTACTTAAACTACATGTTTAAATCTTATCGTTTGTGTTCTAATTGCTATTGGCGGCTTCTGGGATCCGCTCATTTTAAGCCAAAGAAAGCTTAACGTGGACACGAAGGGAGATCACATTTAAGAAATGATTCATGAAATTTATTCACAGTGTAACTGCAAATCGTGGCACCCTAAAAATTACTGTTGTATTCATTTTTTTTGTACATTGTTACATTGTCTCGTCTGAACCCCAGATGTAGCTTCCATATTCCAACTTTAAACTTTGGCGTCATAAGCCGTTTTATTTACTTTATTCTGAAATAAAACAACTTTGAGTGTTTAAGCAATTAGAAAATAACTTCACTGGACATCGTTAGGGGACAGAAATCTTGTTGCATGATGAATCAGTTTATAAGTAAAATATGGTACTTTATTAAATTGATTTATTAGTTTAAATTCAAAAATGCCTAAGAAACATCTGATGCTCATGAATGCAGTTCCATTTTTAATCAAACTCGGAATTATTATCATTAGTGATCTTAATCTTTCATTTTTCCAGATAAAGTGCCGATGATAAACGGATTACCAGTCGTTGAGGACAAAATGATGTTATTTGATGTTATTGATGTTATTTATATTTTTTGTTATTTACGTTATTTGATGTTATTGATGTTATTTGATGTTATTGATGTTATTTGATGTTGCTTCTTCATTTACAAAACAAGGATTTAAAACAGAAACATTTGCCAGATCATGATCATGAAAAATCGAGAAAAAAAGAAATTTATTTGATTTGTTTGTGTCTGACTTTCAATTTAACTGTAAACACCAGAAACTAATGTAAACTAAGCACATTGTAGCAAATAAAATAATAATAATAATAATAATAATAATAATAATATTAATTACTATTAATTATTAATTAATAAAAAAATCATATCCATACATGTGGTCATACCCTGCGACTATGCCAAGAAAAATGCTCCATCACTCACAGGCTCCATTTGCTCATCAATCGCATCGTGAAACCCTGGAACTCTCTGCCTCCAGATATTATCAGCTCCACAACCCACAGTAGATTTAAAGCCTGCATTTCCAACACTGATCTAACAAAATATCTAACAATTTAATGACTTCAAATTTTCAAATTTCTATGCACTCCTCCACATCTTTACATTGACTGATTCCAATTTGTGTTAGTGATCACTTGTGACCCTCTTTATGATTTAAATAAATAAATACATAAATAAATAAAATTTAATCAATGAGATAACTTAATAAAACCAATAATTTCAATTGAAAATTAATTATGAATAAAAATATTACATATTCATGAGCTTCTCTTTTACCAATGCTGCTTCTTAATAATTACAATAATGAGGACACCCCACAATTTTCTGATAACTCGCTAAAGATAAGCTCAATATTACTCAATTTTGTACATAACATCACTTTATTGTATACAAAAAACGATCTGTAAAATGTCAAATAAATCTAACAAGTAGAATTTATAAAATATGCAAAATAACATTTCATGGCCGTTTGAAAACCACGAGGAGGTCCTAATTTATATCCAATAAAACTTGAAATTTTGATAGTTATGCAAATATTGTCGATAAATAGACCCAAACAGAGTTAAAAATTAATTTGAAGTTTATAGAATCACTATTTCTAAATGGCTGGAGGTAAAATGTTGTCTGACAAGGAGAAGGGGCAGATTGAGACCTTCAGATAAGTAAATTATTCGATCAGGGAAATTGACAAAGGGCTCAATCGACCCAAGACTGTCGTCTGGAAGTAGTTAAAGGCTTCTGAGGAATATGGAACCAAAAATAATCATGGAGGACAAGTTGGCAAGAGTGGAAATGGGCCAAAACTCTCCAACAGAGATGGCTGGGGCAATATTTTTTTTTTTCAGATGAGAAGAAATTTAACCTGGATGGGCATGATGGTCATCAGTTCTAATGGCATGACCTCAGGTTAGAAAAAGAAACATTTTTTAGCCGAAATCTTGGAGCAGGATCGTTAATGATTTGAGGAGGAATTTCCAGTGTAGGATTAACTGAATTGGCCTTTCTGGATGAAAAGACAGTTTTCAGCAGATTCCATCAAAGTATTACAAGATCATCTCCTGCCCTTTGGGGAAGCCTATTATGGAACAAAATTTATTTTCCAGCAAATCCTTACTTCCAAGTTGACGAAGACATTTTCCGGAGCAGAAATTTGAAAGTTATGAGTTGATCAGCCTGTTCCCCTGACTTAAATCCTATAGAAAACGTCTGGAGAATGTTGTCAAGACTGGTTTACAACCATGGAAGGCAGTTCCACTCCATATCTCACCTGGAAAACGCCATTAGGAAGAAATGGATGGAAAATTCTTAAAACCTTATTAAAATCAATGGATAACAGATGTTTTAAAGTTAGTGAGAATAAAGGAAACATTATTTCTTAGTAATAATTTTTTTTCCTGTTTTTCGCGAGATTTTAATCATTTGCGATGATTTTTGAATAATATAATAATGCAAATACTGTAATAATTGAAACAAATAAATGACTCGGTGGACAATGAGTCGGTCAAAAGTGCCTGTGATCCATTTAATCCATTTAATATGACAAAAATGTGTTAACATTGTCGTAGTAAGATCAAATAGCTTGGATCATTCGGAAGAAAATTATAAATGAATCTAAGCAATAACCGCGGGAAATAATTTACAAGAATATTACTGTGTTATAATTGTTACTGTGTTATAATTAGGCGCCTCTGACGCTATGCAAATGGCGCATTATAAATTAACTATTATTATTATTATTATTATTATTATTATTATTATTATTATTACTATTATTATTATTATTATTATTATTATTATTATTATTATTATTATTATTAATACACATATTCATTACTACCTTTAAAGACAATTAGTACAATGCAATTACTCGTCGTAATAGATGCAGTTGTTATTATTATTATTATCATTATTATTATTATTATTATTATTGTTGATGTTAGTGCTTGTATCCTTATTATGTAATTCTTCTCGGCTTGTGAGGCGGTAAAAACTACCAGTGCTCTCAGCATTCACCACAGCGCACTTTCATTTGTTCAACAGATTTTTTTTATTTGGAACTTTGAATTAGTAACAATGACTGGTTCTCTTCAGAGTTACCCGTGTCTATTTGAAGATCTTAAGGATTAAAATAATAATTTTTATTATTATCTTATTGTAAATATTATTAACTTATATAATAATAGTAATTTATTTCGATAATATCAAATGCATACATATTAATATTAAAGATCGTTTTAAAATGACATCTAATGATACGGTTTATAATCAATAATAATAATAATAATAATAATAATAATAATAATAATATATCGTAATAACAGTAATAATTATTGTTATTATTCTAATATTTAATATTAAATAACAAATACAGAAAATACAATATAAATGGTTACAATAATGTAATTATAACGTTATAAATAATATTTATGTACTTCATTTGTATAGCGCCATGTGCATAGCGTCAGAGGCGCTTCTTGTTAAATTGTTGCAATAATTGTTGCAAATATGTGCTACGTAATGATTATTATTATTATTATTATTATTATTATTATTTTGCCCGTGACATTCATAAGAAACAAACGTCGGAGACAGGTGAGGTGTGCACTCAAATGCACGTTTATTGATCACCTGTATTAGAAGCTACACACCTTGGGTGAATCAGTCACAGGTTAGCTGAAGTACTGCAGAGTGAATTTTGTACGTTGGAAGACATGGTATCATTTGTTGCTGACACAAATTAAATTGAGGATATTAAGAAGAATTTCAAGACTTAATCATGGAACTTTTCAAATATTAATAAGTCGTCCAAACAGTTCATGGACACAAGAAACTGTGAGTTGTTTGAAATTTATGCTGTTGTCAAGGAGCAGAATAATTAGAACGATTTGCTTCGGAGTGTTTAAATACTAAAGAAAGCAAATAATATCTTTTATGTTAAATACATTTATGCATTAATTAATTAATATCCAAGCTTTTCAAATCACACTTGCGATTTGAAATGTTTTGTTTTTGCATTTCAAGCCTCCTCAAATTTCAACGATACAAATGCCGTTCCGTCGTCATCATCATCATCATCATCATCATCATCGTCGTCGTCGTCAATAAACGCAAGAGTGGAATTTATCGGTGAGTATTTCATTGAGAATCTTCAATCATCCTCGCTTCCATCAACGTCGTCATCGTCATCATCATCATCATCATCATCATCATCATCATCATCATCATCACCATCATCATCATCATCATTATCATCATCACCACCACCATCATCATCATAATCGTCATCATCATCACCATCATCGTGACCTCCTGTCTTAGAATTGCATGATTGATAAATGTAAGTCTTAGAATTGCATTAATGTCGGTTTCAATGTAATTGTTCACCTGTTCTTCTGATTCACAGAATTAACAGAATTATTCAAATGTCTGATCAATTTCATTCAAATAGTCACATTACTGATCCATTACACTTAAATATTCCGAATATTTGATCCATTACATTAAATATTAAAATTTCTGATCATTACATTCAAATATTCAGTAAACATCATTGATCTTCCATTTTTTAAAGATAGTTATTGAACAAGGAGCAATCACATTTACAGCCGGGTACAAACGAAGCATTAGAATGCTCGAAGGAAAGGTCCTCAGGGAAATACTACCCCTTATTGAACGTCCTGTACAATGTTTAAGTACAATGTTTAAGTACAGCGCATAAAAAATTGATTCAATTTCAAGGAACCTAAAAGTTTCACCTGAGCGAATTTAAGACCAAGTGTGTGGTAAACATTTGCAAATGAATTCGAAGCAAGGTTTTTATTTATTTGCGTAATTATTAGCAATTGATTTCATTGCTTGTCTTTTTAATGTTTCATTCGAGCAAGTATTTGGGGATGACATGAGGATGACATGAGGATGACATGAGGATGACATGAGGATGACATGAGGATGACATGAGGATGACATGAGGATAATGTGAGAGAATATTTGCTAATAACTGAGGCAACGTTTGTTAAGTCTTTGTAAAATAATTCCTTCTCTTAAACAATGTTTTTAAGCTGAGAAGCAAAAGAATGAGAGGAAACATGATAAGTTAGGACGTTAGAACCAGGAGCCTGTTTTCAAAGAATGCCAACATTACTTTCGATTTCGAAGGCAGAATGTGATTCCAGTTTCATTTTGAAGCTGACGATGCTATTTCAGAAACTGATGAAAATTCAATGGACGACATTGAAAGTCGTTCATCATATTTGAAATTGAATTAAATATTTCGTGTACTTATTTTATTTTGATCAAATAGTTATATATTAAATAATAAAAATGAGACGTTGAATAATAACATTAATAATGATAATAATAATAATAATAAAATTATTAATAATAATAATAAAATTAATAATAATAATAATAAAATTAATAATAATAATAATAAAATTATTAATAATAATAATAAAATTAATAATAAAATTAATAATAATAATAATAAAATTAATAATAATAATAATAAAATTAATAATAAATACAAAATGTTGTTGCTGCGCAGGTGGCATCGTGTGTTTCGTTGCAGGAGTTGTTCTTCTCACTGCAAGCATTGTTGTCTTTTCTTACACCTTCCATAAAAAAAGGTAGGTGATGCTGATGATGATAACGACAGAGATGGTGGTGACGATGATGATGCTGATGATGATGACGACAGAGATGGTGGTGACGATGATGATGATGATGATGGTGGCGTTATGCGTTATGGCGTTATGTTGTTATTTAGCAATATTAATATACATAGATACATGCGTATAAAGATTAAGATACAAAATAAATGGCCACATGTATAATGTACATCCAAAACACCTTTGCTTAAGAATGAAGCAATGGTATTATCTTGATATTTTTAACAAAAATAAAGATGATCAAATGATAATGATAACTAATTTAAATCAAAGAAAAATCAGAAAGAAGGAGGAAGAAGCCAGCAGAAATTCCTTGGACCTGGGGGAACATGAGGGGCGCGGCAACCCCAGCTTCGAGTTGGACGAAGACACCCACATTGGACTCCCAAAGCCAACCCGCTGCGACATTTTCAGTCTTTCGAGGACAAATTACGACGTGCCCTTCCACCTTTCCATGCAGCAGGCTCCTTCCAAGAGGCAGGATTCCAATTCGTCGAGTGACAATGAAGCTGGAACTGTCAGCCTCCACAGAACCTCTCCTCTTGCTGCCATCTACCTCATCTACGACGAACTCAACAAGACTCACAACAGCACAACGTCTCAGGACGCACATTCCTGACTCGGTTCATCCATGACACCGTCCAAGTATTCGCTTGTTCGCACGGATTCTTTCAGAAACGAAAACAGGGCAGCAATTTCTAAATTCGAATTTATTCCCATCGAGGAGAGTTTTATTATTATTATTACTCTTTATTTATTGTTATTATTATTATTATTATAATTATTATTGCTTTTTATTTATATCCAAGCAACATGCTGCGTCTAAATTGTCTAAGTTGTAGGAGTTGACAGTTACAGTCAGTTGGTACTTGCGGANTTATCATCATCATCATCATCATTATTATTATTATTATTATCATTATTATTATTATTATTATTATTATTATTATTATTATTATTATAATCAATGGACTTGATATTATTACTATTCCTGATATGGTTTCATTAGGAATGACCTATATACAGAGTTGTACGAAACAATACTTTTGTATTCTCTACCGACTATTCTGACAGTAGCAGATGCAGATGTAGCAGGTTTTGTATTGTTTCATTGACCTCTTTAATAAACGATTCTTTGTTTTTGTCAAATTACACGAATTAAAATTAAACCTAATAAAATAACAATCTTCATCAAATATTCCAGCATGCAATTTATGCAAATATATCCGATCAGTTTGCAAATTTTGCCCACATTTCGACAGATTGGAGCCTAATTTCCTGGAAATTATTAAAAAAAACTCGGGAATTTATTTTAAAATAAATATATAATTGAAATAGAAATAATATAAAAATGTAATTTAAGAACATTTAAAAACGTGAGGAGGTTCTTGAAAGTTGAAATTCAAGCAGAAACAATTTATTTGATTAATTTCCAGTCCAGTGTGATGAAGATGAAGATGATGTGACGGAGATGAAGCATTTCCTGTTTACATGAACGGAGCACGTTGCAATGACATGAATATGACATTCAAAATATCACCAATCGTAAACCTACATTCAATGATCGCCTAAGTGTAATTGTAAATGTGGACATTATAACATTTCAGGCGTACAATATTTAAAGAATCAAAAGTGTGCTGGAAAACCTATCGTCATTCGTGATCACTGGGTTTCACTTTGCACTCGTGATAGGAAATAAAACCCAAGAATTGCACAGCAAAACAACTTACTTCAACAACTGTTGGCAATCTTAAACAGATGTATCCATTAACATGAACATCATCATCGTGCCACTAGACAAGTCCTTTGCTAAGTTTTCAGCGTAAATTCATTTTAAAAAATAATTTTGAAAAATACTGAAAATTAAGAAATTTCTAAGATTTGCTTTTGAAAAACCGATACAAAGTCAGTATTGTTTAGCGAACTTATAAAATATCTTTTAAATTCGAGTTGCCTTGTAATAAATATTTTCAAGTAATTATAAATAAATAATTGAATAATTATAATAATATTTAAAAATGCTAAAAAAGTAATTAAATAATTATAACAAATAATTAAATAATTATAATTAATGAACAAACTTTTCGTAAAAATAGAAATTCTTGAAATTATCACTTCCTTTCCGATTGTCGCTTTAAGTTTTGTTGTCGACTGTTGTCATGGTTTCAAGGAACATTCTGAGCTCATTTTTGAAATAAAACAAAACTCGAAATGCACTTCCGAATCTCGAGTCACTTACGACCAATCAGGAAACTCAGAGATGCTGAATGCGAAAGATTGGAGTGATGATGATGATGATGATGCTGATGATGACGGTGATGATGTTGAAGATGATGATGGTGACGACGACGATGATGATGTTGAAGATGATGATGGTGACGATGATGATGATGATGATGATGATGATGGTGGTGATTATGATGATGATGACGACGACGACGGTGATGATGATGATGATGACAAGAAATCTGAAATCAACGATTTTCCAATTTTAAAATATATTAATGATAATTAATATATTCATTCAGATGGTCGCACATTTTTTTGAAAATCACACCTCGATTCTGCTTCATGATTATTCACTTTATTTAATCATTTAAATCATAGTTCGTTGTAAAAATAATATTGTTAAATGATGCGATCAAAAAATATGTATTTTAACACCGTAACATTTCCATTACAACATGGATGGACATTTTTGGAATAAATTACGTGCAACTTCAGAAGTCAATGTTTGAACGTGAATAAATAAGTGAAGTAATAATTAAATTAATATCGAAATAAATGATAAAATAATAACAAAATAAATCTTTTTTTGACCAAACAATTCAATGCAAGAACCTGCTATGATAAAATAATCCGATATCGCATGATAAATTGATTTTTGTTAATGACTTACTACTAGTACTATTAATACTAGTGCTACTACCAATAATAATAATAATGATGATATTAATAATAATAATAATAATAATAATAATAACAACAATAATAATAACAATAATACACAATGATTGACATTCAGGTTAGCCGAATTGGTTGCGTTCTTGCATGCGGCAATAAAGGCAAGAGAATTTAATGTGTCCATCCACCCAGCCTGCACTGCCACCAGTATCCTTGGAAAGGAGCGTTATATAAATCGAAATGCGCCTCTGACTCATACGGCCCTAAACAAATGAAGTACATTTACATTTATTACAAAAATAATAATCATCCCCTCCGTCAGAAAATGCTCCACCGCTCATAGGCTACATTTCTTCGTCAACCGAAACGTCAATCGTCAATCTTTGACCTTGGAAGTCTCTGCCTCTCAAAATCATCAGCTTACAAACTTATTTAAACTTATCAACAACCACAAACTTGTAAACCTACTTAAACTTATCAACGAGTTTGCAGCACCAGTTTCAATGACAACTTGTAACAGAAGTCGTAATCTGTGATTAGCGATCCAGTTGAACGTTTCGGTGAAAAGTGAAGAACTCGGACTGACGCAAAATAATTTTATTTTACAAAAATTGAAAAATTTCATAAATAACAAATCTTAAAATTAAAAATTATTAAACATTAAAATAATTTTTATTTTATTATTAGCCTATTATTAGTAATACTTTTGTGGTTATCTATTGCTTTTAATTTTCTTAAATTAGAGCCAATATTTTAAATATGTAATATGAGTTACAGTGTCATCATGTCATGCAATACGTCGTGAAAAAATAATTCAGTCATTGTTATTACTGCTAGAAGTAATGCCCGACATCATGGAATTATTTGATTTTTTCACGGAAACTTTGAAATGGGGTTTGTTAAAAAAATATATATATATATATATATAACGTATAATGTCACGTAATGTCATGTGAGGCATCAATAGTCAGAGATTCATTATTATCATCATCATCGTCACCATCTTCAAACTACAATCACCGTCTAATGACACCTAGATAATCACCACGAACATCGTCATCACCGCTGGAATGTTTCAGTTCAAACGAGAGGTCAAATAATCGTCACTGAGTTCAAACAAGTGTCACTGGGATCAAGTCGAATGGCTTCGAGAGTTCAGTTCGTTCTGCGTACAAATCTCATCCTCCAGTACTGTTCCCACTCGATCTCCGTGTTGATGCTCCTGCCTCTGAACTTCATGCACAGCAACTTCCTACAAAGACACGAGCTCAGTAGGGTTCTGAAGTTTTTGCTGCAGAAACAATAAATGATGAAATTCGACGCCGAGTTGAAGGTCACAAGGACGTTGCTGAGCTGGGCAACGATTCTTCTGCTCGTGCTGAAGTTGAGGCTGCTAATGACTGGGTGTTCCTTGAATCTGGCTTCCAAGCAGTACATAATGTGGGCGGTCATGTTGACAATCAAGCACACGATTGATATCATCACCACTATGGCCACGATGATGGTGATGTTGCGAGTTGACTGGAAAGCAGATCTGTTGACGTGCGCGGGTGCCTTGGTGTTCACGGATATTCTGATGTCCCACTCGGTGCGGCACTTCCTCAGATACTTTGGGGGGGCAACTTGGGGAGTGTTTGGAGTCAAGTGGTTCTTACGGAACGTGTCGGACGCTCTCAGCAGGATGATCACTTTCGTGTTAATGCAGGTGAGTATGGCACCTGGTACGAGGTATTGGAAACATATGAACAGGAAGATCCTGTAGACCACCGTGTATGTGTGATCGTCAAAGAAGCTTGTGTTCTTGTATCCATACCTCCCATCTTTTTCATTTCTGAGGTAAAAATAATTATTTAATTAATTATGTTTTATTACAATTTCTTAGATTAATAATAATAATAACAATAACAATAATAATAAGTGAACTTTTATAGCGCTGTAAGAGGAGCGCTTAAACCATTTACTTAGCGCCGTCTCCCAGAGGCGTTTAGCGGCGGTGCAAGCTGGGTTTTGAACACGACACGTTTCGACATCTACTTTTACCGTCGCTCGCAGGAACACAAAACCCTTCAAGCCAACAAGGCACCCCAGAAAGTTTCGAATCTAATGCATGTTAATGGTTGCTTTTGATTGTAAGGAATATTTTAATAACTCAAAAAGCTTTTGTTCAGCTTTTCTCTGAATTAGCATTTATATGACGAATTATAAATTATTTTAAAATTTGCTTCACAAACAATTTCTTGCTGAAAAAAAAAACGAAATTTCTCCTACCTTCGAATATTACAACGTGGTACAAAAATAATATTAATATATTAAAACAAATAATAACATTATAATAAATTATTATTTAATAATATTATAAGGCTTGATAACATGCAATTACAATATGTGAGTATGTGATTATGTGAGTATGTGATTACGTGAGCAATTTATACTTAAAATGTTTTTTTAACCTATTTCAATGAAAAACAACATAAATAAACATAAATAATTAATAATAGTAATATAAGTGTAACAAACAAATATTAATATAAGTTAAATATAATAATATAATTTAAATATCATAACATAATCTAAATTCTAAAAATAATTTGAAAGGTCCGCGAAAATTAGAATGCAGAGAAAAACTTGAGAAGTTGAATAGGAATACAAATTGTCTGCTTTCAAATATTTATGCTTTAATTTTATGCTTTAATCCACTTTTCAAGGAGAGAATCACACAGAAGCACACAGAAGCAGATAAAGAAGCACACAGAAGCAGATAAAGAAGCACACAAAGGCAGAAGTCACGCAATGAAATCCTTTTTTGTCTGCTACTTGGTCGAAAGTGCTCTCATTTTTCAAAGATCTTTGAACTTCAAATAAACATGTTTGTTAGTTTGTTTCATTTGCTTGTCAATTTAAATAATTGCATTTAATTAATTGTAATTACTAATTCTCAGTAAAATACTTTCAAACTGTTTACCGTATTTAAAGAGTTGGTTCTTTGAACATGTTATTTTATCATATGGATTTGCATAAATTTGCGATGCGAATTTATTTGAAAACATTTCAATACACAGTTGTGTTTCTGTCCAGGATTATTATTGATTATAAGTTTGAATAATAATTATTACTATTTACTATTTAATTGCAGCGAAACCATAATTGCTGCATTTCCAATGAATTTCTCAATTATTTCCTCAAGATTTCGTGTGACCTGCAAATTGAATACCAAGTGCTTGTAATGTTACATTCACATTCATTCCAATAATAAAAATTAAATTAAATAATAAATACTTACTTAGAACATTACTTTTACTTAATAATATTTAAATAACAACAATTACCAATTAGTTATCTACTGGTAATAAAATCAGTAAATGTCACTCACTTGGTGTGCGACTCAAAAAACCTGGGCAGGCAGAAGAGAGCAGAGAATGAAACGACACCAACGAGGCAGAAGTAAGTCCTCCTCACTGAACTCAGAGCGTAAGCGTGGAGGGGTTTGCAGACTGCCAAGTACCTGTCCAGGGTGAGGAGGACTAACAACCAGGTGTTGATCATCCTTAGGATGTAAATGAATGGGTGGATGACCGGGTAGGTGTAGGCGTGCATGACTACAAAGTAACCTGCAGACAATTGTTTATTCATTGAGTACTTTCATTCGTAAAGTCATTTAAGTGAAGTGATAAATTTATAACAAAATAAAATATTTATTTTTATATTCACCACAGAAAGCTTACAATTTTATTGCAATAATTAAAGTTTGCATTAAAATATATATATTGTTAGAGGTGAGAGTGCTGTGTTTGCAACTGGATTGATGGATGGATGGATTGGATTTTCGATGCAAAAAGAAAAGCAACGCTTTCCTACAACTATTAAATTCAATTGTAATGAAATAAAAATGGTTGTTGCCTGGTCTCAGTTAAGTAATGAGTGAAGCGGTTAATAAGAACACTTCCTTGCGTTGATGGCGAGGAGAATAAACAGAATTAACCATTCATTTTGACTACAATCTCCTTAAAATTAATGGCATTAAGCAATCATGAACGTTGTACTGAATATGGTGGCGATGATGATGGTGGTTGTGATGATGACGACGACGACGACGACGATGATGATGGCGACGATGACGACCATGGCGATGAGGATGTGACTGAGATAAAGAAGCGATATGACGGTGATAGGTTGAAAGTGAGATCCAAGTTAATAAAAAGAAGAAATTACAGAACGACGCAATAAGTTAAAAGATATGGTGGTAAAAAATATAGTGGTACAAGATATTGTGGTACAAAATATAGTGGTACAAAATATTGTGGTACAAAATATAGTGGTACAAAATATTGTGGTACAAAATATAGTGGTACAAAATATTGTGGTACAAAATATAGTGGTACAAAATATTGT
>MPNW01000262.1:64429-100320 GCA_011800805.1 Hirudo medicinalis | reverse complement strand
ACAAAATATTGTGGTACAAAATATTGTGGTACAAAATATTGTGGTACAAAATATTGTGGTACAAAATATAGTGGTACAAAATATAGTGGTACAAAATATAGTGGTACAAAATATTGTGGTACAAAATATAATGGTACAAAATATTGTGGTACAAAATATAATGGTACAAAATATTGTGGTACAAAATATTGTGGTACAAAATATTGTGGTACAAAATATTGTGGTACAAAATATAGTGGTACAAAATATAGTGGTACAAAATATTGTGGTACAAAATATAATGGTACAAAATATTGTGGTACAAAATATTGTGGTACAAAATATAGTGGTACAAAATATAGTGGTACAAAATATAGTGGTACAAAATATATTGGTACAAGATATTGTGGTTCAAGGCAAAGGTGATAAAAGACAACGAAGTGCACATTTCACGGTTTGGAAAATGAGTAATGGCTTGCTGACCTGAATGACCCCATAAATGATGTTTCGAACTTAAAGAGGGAGCTTGATAAAGAATTTTGGAAGAAAAAGAAGGTATTTTCCAAAAATAAAAGGAATTTTCAAAATTAATTGGATTAAAAGAAAGTAATATTTTTTGATCTAAATGAATTAAATTAAGCATGGAAATACTTGAATATCTTATCTTATTCCTAGAAAAAATTCATAAAATCCATAAATTCTTTGTTTGTAGCAATTGGAAAACGCTGCTTATTTTTGTTGGCGGTCGTCCTTTCGCGAAGGAGGACTCGCAAGATATTTCAGCCATCAAAATATTGTGCCTTCATGAAAAATCTGTACGCATGTCCATGCATATCAAACGCGACATAACAAGATGATTAGGATGGACACGTTAATTACAATACTGGGATTCTAATCAACGTGAGGCCGAAATCTTGGACCAGGTTGGAGCAATCCTCACTCCTCCAAATGAAGCAGAACAAATGTTGCTCACTTCCCTGTTGTCAAAATCATTGCCTACTGCCATAGCAGTCGTTTTAAGTCCACCATTTTGTGCTACTTTTGCGCTTTCAATGCTGAAACATTCATGAGCTTTATCCGCCTTCAACCTTTTTTTATCCACTGCCAAAGTTTTTCAGCAAAATTGAAAACTTCGCACTTTTTAGCGCTATTTTTTTTAAAGCGTAATATCGGAAATCTTGTTGTCTTAAAACATCTTAAAGAATTTCTGATAAAACTTTTTATTTAATTTCCACATTTCCACATAAATACACGTTTACAAACCACTGAATGTTATTTCACGTTGGTGATAAACTTAATAATCACAAAACCGTGTTGAGATGATTCCTCGAGATCGTCATTGACTTTCGTTTCTTTGTTTTAAACATTTATCTGATAATATTTATATATTGATTTATTAAATATATAAGTGATAATATTTATCGGTTAATTAAATATTTATTTGATATTATTTATTATTGAATAATAACTTCCTATTTACATACCTTTAGATATATTAAAACTATTTCATATAAAAATTGTCATTACATGGAGCGGTAAAATAACAAGCCTTATTTAAGAAATGAGAGCAGTTACTTCACATTTTTATCGATCCTCATTAATCGGAAAGTTCGTAACTTTAATTCAGAAATAATTCCAGGGTCAGGCCACAACCTCTTTATTGAGCTGAGTTTCCTTCCTGAGAAAGCATCCAAGCATTTGTTGCATTTTTAGATGGCTATAAACGTCTTTGCAAAATAAAAAATACTCTTTAACCGAGAATAAGAACATTTTATTAAAATTTTAGATCTTGTGATCCAACAAAGTTTCTAAAACATGATTTGAATGTTAACACTTCATTATTTTGTAATAATTAATTTTGCAATAATCAATAATTTAGGACTATAAAATATGAAAATTAAACTATATTCTGGCAAGACTTCACAGCAGAAGAAGATAGATCAGAATTTTTATTTGAAATTGGAAACTTTTTCTCGACACAAAAAGTCACACGACAATTTCCGTTCATCTTAATAATAAGGACACTCGTTCATTTCCTACTTTGTACTCTCGTGTCCTTTGTATTTCGAAATAAGGTCTTTGACAAATTGGAACATCAATCAACGTGCTTCGTTGTGGCAGACAACGTGACGATGAAACGTGAATCTCTCCCTTCTAATTTCACTCCGTCGTGTTTGAAAATGTTTGCATAATTTATCCACATTTCGTCAGAGAAATGCTAAATCAAGAAATTATTTTATGATGGAAAACTCACCTTTGGTGAAGATGTACCTCAGCGACCTCAGATGGAGGTTGAAGAGCAGAACCAAAGTGTCAACAACTGACAGCATCCTCAACAGGATGAGGATGATTTGGAGTTTCTTCTTGCTGTAGAGAGATAAGACGTAAAGGGAGAGGAGGTTGCCCACGACCCCCAGGATGGACAGAGGTAGGGAAACACAAACCTCACAAATAAATCTCAGAATTGAGACGAGGGGCTCGGCATTATAGACGTCTGAAGTCTGGTTGGATGCAATGAAATCATCTTTCATAATGAACGGGATGTAATTGCCCGTTGACATTCTCGAATCAAATGGCATCTTCGTCACATTTCCATGCTGTTTCTGGAGTTCATTCTTTCAAAGGAAGCAAAGTAATTCCAGCAACATTGAACGAGTTGGAAATATTGCACCTGTTAATTTTTAACGATTAACAATATACAATATTGAATAATAATGTGTAATTTAAAAGAATATTTCGTTCCAAAATGTTTTTTGAGATGTGACCATGCTGATCAGTAGTGCTTCGTTGATCACAAGCACATTTAATTGGTGTACGAGTGCATGATTAGGTCATCAATTTCGAGAATAATTCTTCGAATTGATCAAATATTCATATTTTTAAAAATATGAGTCCACAATTTCTTCGTGTTTCCAATAAAACCAACCAGTTTATTGTCAACTGACGACGTTATTCTCTTAAGAAATCGTTCATTCAGCTCCACACTTTGACACTTCAAACAACAATTTGCATTTTCAACTAAATCCGCAGAAATCCGAAATCACGTTCATTGGCACAATGAACCTGCCCGCCTAAAAACTTTGTCTCCTTCATCTTCCATAAACTCCGTTGGCACCTTCCTTCTTTTATGCTCTTAAACTCCTTAAACTTGTTACTTTTGATTCTCGCTTCAGCTTTAAAGAACATTCCGCCTCCATCGTCAAATCCTGCAATCACCGCATCTGGACAATTCGGCATATTCATTCCTTTCCTCTCCGTCGACACANCTCCTTAAACTTGTTACTTTTGATTCTCGCTTCAGCTTTAAAGAACATTCCGCCTCCATCGTCAAATCCTGCAATCACCGCATCTGGACAATTCGGCATATTCATTCCTTTCCTCTCCGTCGACACAACCTCTGCCCTTGCACGCAGTCTTGTTCTCTCTCGCCTGGAGCACTGCAATTCCCTTCTCTACGGTATCTGCCTCTTTGATCCATACTTTTCTAAACTTGTTCTCCTCAACCCCACCCATAATATCACTGGCTGCATGAAGCAATTGAACTGGTTGCCGATCCATAAACGCATTATCTTCAAAATCGCCCTCATGACATGTCGAACTCTCGCTCTCATCAAATCCAACCTATCTCCATCACCTCATCTCTGCCGCCACTCACCTGTTCAACTTCCACCATTCAACCAGTTCACAAGTCATCCCTCATCAACACAGTCTTCTCACATGCCTTTCCTGCTCTCTGGAAAGCACTTCCTCCCCTCGCAAGAGCTCAACCATCCCTGGAGCTCTTCAAACGTCACCTGAAGACTCATCTCTTCAGGACACCAGCGTGAAGCCAGGACAACGAAGACACAAGGCGCCTCCGACACTATGCACATGGCGCCGCCTTACAAATTTATTATTATTATAACTATTATTATTGTTGTTCTTATTATTTTTTTTATTGTTGTTTCAACAATAAACAATTCAAATAATTTCAAGTTCAAAGAAGTTTGTAACACTTGTTACTTGTTTCTTCAACACAGAAAATTCAAATCATCGAATATGACTCGTATAAGATATTGATGATGTTGACTTTTCAAATTCTCCCATCCATCCTTACAACTTCTGCTTCTTTCGGAGGCAATAAGTGAACAATTTCTTTTATTGATGGATGATGATAATGACTGATGTGAGAGATGAATATTTGCATTTCAAAAAATCTATTTCGTAATTATGTTGTCTTTTTTCATGATTTATGGAACAAATACGCCGGGAAATGAGCATATAATTTGTTTGTTCGAATTTATTGAACTTATTATTTTATAATTCAATGCTCTTAAATTGAAATAAATCTTTTATGTCTGAGATTTAAATCCCATTCCTTGATCACTTCAATGCATGCAAAGTGCTTCCGAGTTTAAAAGAAAATGTAACAGCATTAAAGTCAAGAAATCTCAAGAAATTAAAGTCAATCCATAAAATGCTAATCTCAGTTTTAGAACGAAAATTCATCTAAAAAGGCGCCATTTATATGGAATGATGGATGCCTAACATTCCAAGAAGTCAAACTTTTCTTTGTCAAAAGGTTCACAATACACTTTTGTGTGCCCAACATTTTAAAGCTGGTTTTTTTTTTTTTTTTTGCAACAAATGCCATACCTGTCCCATCTCGAGAACCATCGAACGCTTCTGAGAAATGATTTGACAACAAATAAGTTGCTCCTGTTTTTGAGGCGAAGTATCTTTGGGTCAAAAGTATTAAATTTACTGAAAATAAAGCCATAAAAGTTGCGAAAATTTATTGAAACAGGAAAACTTCGGGGTCAAGAATGTGGTTGACGCATTTGTCAATAATCCTGATTAAACATCTACCTCTATGGATGCATATCTCTTCACTTTGTTGGTTTAACGTCTTTCTGCGATGGTGAAGATGACGATGATAATGATGATGACAATGTTAATGCGATGGTAAGCGTAATGTACGCTGCCTATAATTTGATAACGATCGCATGTTGTCTCCTTTGAAGCATCCAATCAATGGTTGCCTTCACCCAGAACCTCATCTGCGAGGAAATTTTCTTTAAGAAATTTTTGGTTCCCGCATGAGGAGATAATGATGTGTTTGCTCAGAAAACAATTCCTCTGCATCCTTCCAGTAGAAAATTTATCATCGACTAATGAAGGAGTTGTCACCAAGACTCGCAACGCAACTGAACAGAAATGCCATTAAAGTGACTTAAAATTAAACATTGCAATAGTTACACAAAAACAGGTGAGTAATTAAATATTTCAAAAAATATAAAATAATAAAATAACTATAATAAACGAAGCAATTTATCCTCGAGAACAACGACAGATAATCAAGAAGTGTGTCAGTCAGGATTCAAAGTTTTCATTTCTTTGTTTCCAGAAACGTATTTCCTTGAATTCGTTGAATTTAATTCCACTTGGCAACAGTCATTACAAGCTTCATTTGGAGACTTCAAAGTTGGATGTCCCGAATAAAAAGATGTTGATGGACAAATTATTTCATCACGCGAAATTAGCTTTAAATAAGTTTCAAAATAATTAAACTCGAAAGAGAATTATAAAATAAACTAAAAATTTGGAATAAACATTTTTTTAAATCTTATTTTAAACAAAGACATTTTAAAGTTGGAGAAAATTATTTCATTCAATTTTAACAAGATTAATTAAATTTAAATTTATTGAGTGACATCTACTCAGATGTCAGTTTAATCGTAAGTTTACATTCAATAATGTAAGAAGTTGAAATGCTGCTAAAACGTAAAACTGTTAAACTTTGAAAAAGCAAGAATAACATGAACATGCCTCATTCATTCGTTAATTTATTGCTTGCTGCACTCGCTCGAGTTACTCCTCGATGACATTAATCACAACAAAAAAATAAAATTTTGGTGAGCGCAAAAAATCCTAAGTAACTTATGTTTCTTCTGGGTGCTTTTCTTGAACATCCTGTTTACAAAGTTGGTGGCTAATCGGTTGAAATTGTTCAAAGTTTGCATCAACCATGTTTCTTCATTAAGCTCGAATATTGGATGTGAAACTGATTGCGCCTTAAAATCCTTAAAAATTGGATTCTTCTGATGGATCTGAAGTTTCAAAGGAGTTCTTATGAGAGTTGAATGAATCTAAATTTTGTTTAAATTTCAAAATTAAATTAAGGAATACAGAGATTATAGAATCTTGTTCAATTTAAACGAATTTATTTGCACATCTGAAGTGGCTAAGAAATAAAACCATTTATAATGCTTAAACATCGCTAAAGTTATGTTGACTTGTTGTTCAATTAGGATCTGACACACCTAATTTTAACTATTTTAGGTAATATTAGGTAATGATAGGTAATAATATGTAATGAAAGGTAATAAATAGGTCATGATAAATAATAATATTTATTTATTTAGTTATTATCAACTTCGACGAAAGGGTCATTCGACCTCTTACATGACCAAGTGTACTTAAGAAAACAGAAATGCATAAATTTGAGCGAAGGCATCAATGGCAGCAAAACAACTAAACAACCCCGTAGCTCAAAATTAAAAATGAAATACATTCGTTTGTGGACACAAAAAAAAGAAAGAAATTATTTGTAGGTGAGATATTGATTTATGTTAAGTTCACGAATAGTCGAGTCAAAACGAGAAACAGATGATGATTTTACAAGGCTGTGCAACTAAGCAGTCCCCTTCTTAACTTGAAGCAAAGCGATAGGTCAGCCCATAACCGATGCTTTTCAAGAGTTGTTAGGTTAAGTAATCTGAGTTTATCCATGTAGGGATGAGAAGCCACGGATGGTATGGCCTTGGTAAATCTCCTCTGTATATGCTCAATTCTGTCGATAAGATAACTTTTTATGGGGATTCCATACCGGAGAGTAGTATTCGAGAATGGGTCTCACGTAAGTAATTCTCAAATGCTCTTTTGAGAATGTCTTGATTCCTTGCTGAGAAAGAAGATGGAAAATTCGGGAAATTGTGGCAGCTTTTTGGTTGACGATGTGTTTATCAAAACGGAGAGAGGAATCCATTAAAATACCTAAGTCCCGAATCGCATCGATCCTTGTCAGTTCGTGGCCGCTGAAGTGGCACTCGTGCAAATTTAAACCTCTTTTGCAGCCAACCAATGAGAAAACCACACATTTTTCAGAAGCAAGTTGCAATTGCCATTCGTCGCTCCATACCTGATCAAGCGAATTTTGTAACTGAGTTGGGGACTGATTATAAAGCTTCACATCATCAGCAAAAGAGCTTACAGGTGTTGGAGTTTAGAAATAAGTTGGGCAGGTCATTTATGTAGAGTAGAAACAGGCCCTCAAACACTAAGGAACTCCATTGGTGACTGGGATTTCGTCGGAAATAAAGCCATTGATGGCAACTCTCTGAGTCCCTGAATTAAGAAAGTCTCTAAGCCATCCTCTCGCGTTGTTACCAAGACCATATGCAGATAATTTATTCATTAATTTAACATGAGAGACAGAGACAAAGGCTTTATGAAAATCCAAATAAATGGTATTCATATTTTGTTTGTTATGAATGGTGTCAGTCCATTGTTGGATGCATTCAAGAATATTGGTTAAAGTTAATTTTGCTGGAATGAAGCCATGTTGGTTGTTATCAAATAGGTTGTGGTGTGTAAGGCGTAGAATTATAGATTTGTTTATTTGATTATTTTCTCCATCACTCTGCAGCAAGTTGCAATTATCGATATTGGTCTGTAGTTTTCAGGAGATACAGTAGGACCCTTCTTTGGATGGGTGACATAAGGGCAATTTTCCATTCAGGAAGTAATTTTTGTAAGATGTAACAAATTGGTGAAGCCCACAGTCATTGAAAAATTCTAAAAAAATAGTCTGTAGATGCCATTATTTGGAGCTGTGTGGTAGGTCCAATCCATGGCAGGAAGATGGAAATCACCAAGCAGGCAGATGGTGTACTTGGCTGAACATAGGTGATACAAAGAGTTTATGCTTTCAGCCGCATATCTCTCTCATATATGTAATGATAGGTAATATTATGTAATGATAGGTAGTAATAAAGGATAATAACATGTAATAATAGGTAATAATATGTAATAATAGGTAATAATATGTAATGATAGGTAATAATATGTAATGATAGGTAATAACATGTAATAATAGATATTAATATGTAATGATAGGTAATAATAGGTAAGAACAGGTAATAATATGTAATTATAGGTAATATTAGCTAATAAGAGGTAATAATTGGTAATAATAGGTATTAATAATAAATTTGCTTAAAAAACAAATTAATGCTAATTAATTAAAGTATGTTATGCCTTTGAGATATATAACGCATGTTATGGTTGAAATATTTTTCATTCTTGAACAAGAATTAAATCTTAAAACTTAATTGCTTTGTTACTCAACATTTTTAACGGCCACAATGTTGAGAAGCAGTTGAGAATTCTGTTGTTTGATAAAACACGACAGATATCTGCAAACATCCAGAGATGATTTAAAGTGTGCATTTGAAGCCATCTTCGGTTGAATTAATTTCTAATTTATTTTTCATGTGAACGTTTAATTAAAAAGCGGATTACCTATTTTTAAAAAGAAAATTGAAAGTAAGAAAAAACACAGATTGTTTCCGTTTTATAAAAGAAACTCAACGTTGAAATGTCATGAAAATGATAAGAGATGGAATATAATAAGACATGCCATGAAAGAAAAAGGAACAAATGTCTCGTTTGTCGGATGACGAGCATTCGAGATGATTATCATGACCGATGAATATCGTGCTTTGGAGAAATAAGCAGCATTCACAAGAGCGGGAAGCGTACTTTGATGTCCACAATCTCACAGCAACATCTGCCTTCGGAAAGTTGTGCTTAATTTTCGGAAGAATTCAACATTTTTAACGAACACATTTTGAAGTAAAATGACATGAAATGACCGTCACATTGTTTGGGTTAAGCATTTAATTCATTTTCAAATTGGCCTCATTCTGAGGGCATCATTAGAAAAATAGCGTTTGTTGCTTGTGCGCCATTTTGCATCTCTGGGGAGTTTCAGAGTGAAGGGCGTTAATCTGGATTTAGCAAATGGTGTCAAATAACGTGATGCTTCCTGAAAACAACTCTTTTTTTTTATAAAAACCATTAAAATCTGTGAAAAGTTGCTGTCGATGCAAACAATCATTTAAATCTCAGATTAACAATTTAAAAATTCTTGAAACTTTTGCTGCACGCAATGTGTTTGTTTTTTGTGAGTTGTTCATTAAAATTGTGTGATGTGATGATTTGACACATGAAAATTAATTAGTAGCTGTTCAAAGCGCAATAAATTATGGATTATAAAACTTGTGTGGCATCAGAACGATATGAAAGCAATAGGATGCTAACGAATATTTCGAGGCATGAATTTGAAATTTGTCTTTATTTAATAAAATATTTATATAAAATAAATAATAGTATAATAATAATAATTTATTATAAAATAAATAATAATAATTCATAAATTTGTATATGTAAGTTCTCAATTGTATTGAAAAATCTATGACCTCAACATTCTATCTCTAAATTTTACGTCACAGTTACTTTCTTGTATCTTTCAAGACTCTCAATAACTCCATCAATAACCAAGTTTTTTTTTTTCAAACTGAAAACTAAACATTAAATGCACGTCTTCCTTTTACTTTTCATTTCACATTTGGTACGTGATCAATTTTATTTTACTTTTTGGCATTTCGATGAAGAATTTAAACGTAATTAAAAGTTTAAGCATTAAATTAAGTTATGAGTTAGAATTAAGTAATGAGGCTTGTAAAGAGATCTTATCAAGTGAAAGATCAGCGTTATAATGACTTATCATGTTATCAACATCGTTATCACCATCAGCAGTTTTGGTTCGAAAGATGTCATAAAATATGAATGAACACATAATTTTTTTAAGACTGAAAAATTGTGTCGGATTAATAAAGATAATTTATTTATTAGGTTATTATGCCCATCAGCACAATAATTAATTAATTTAGCCTTAATTATTTTGTCTGATTAATTAGTTCAAAACAGCCGAACTAACTTGAGTCTCCATGAAACCGTGAACTCCGACCGGCTGAGAAGGCATTATGAGGCTTGGTGTTGGCCTGCGTGCATCTCTTTATCCCAGTGCAGTCGAAACTGAAACAACGAATCAACGCTAAAGAATCAAATAATATCTTATTAAATTTATAAACTATTATCATTAATTTTAAATTCGTCAAACACTTTCACTCCAACGATAAAAAAATAATGTGCCACAAAGATGCAATTTTGCATTTCATGATTTTAGCATACATCGCATTGAGTCGGTGATCAAAACCAGTGGAGGCTTGTTTACAGTTGAAGTTCTTTTTTAGTGAGTAAACAAATTTACTTCAATCTGAATGTTGTTACAACACGAATTCTATTCATGGACACCACCCAGTGATAAAAGAGGGTTGTTAGCGATGTTGAGGCTTACAAACGCATGCATATTACATGCGTAATATGATTAAAGGTCCTTATCAGATACCTGATGATAAAATGTGCTGAAAATATTTATTGATTTTTATGTAATAAATACAGAAAATTCGTTAATTTATAGTAAATTTAAAGTTTCGATTGAGGTATGAGGCATTTCTTCATTCTCATCGTGAATTTCAGAATATTATTTACAATTCGAATTTAAAAAAAAAAGCAGAAGAGAACAAACAGGACCGCCAAGAGGGTTGGGGGAGAGAGGCAGCAATTTGTTAGGACTCGCCCTAGTCTTAAAGTATTATCAGTTATGCAGAGTTTATAATTTATGTCTGTGTAATAATATTACCGTCATACCTCGTCAACTGGAATATTAAAGACTCACGACAAAAATACTTCCTGGTAAGGCACGGAAAACATAGAAATATTTCTACATTTAAATTGTAACCGCATGTATGCAGTAATTTGGCAGAAATAATCTTCTAAAACAGAATCGATATCAACCAAATATTAACTAATGTTAATACGATTTTTAAAGAAGACTTATTTTTTAAAAACTTGTTATTCATCAAAAATAAAGGTATTTTAGGGGCCCATGGCCCTATGCCTAGGGGCCCGAAATTTCTGTCGGCGGTCTTAGAATAAAGAAAGTAACATTAAGAAACTGAAAGTAAAAATGTGTAAAATTCAAAAACTTTCCAACGGTTTTCAAGCTTTCGGAATTAAAAACAGAAGAAGAAAGTATTGGCGATGATTTTCTATGGCTACCCAAGCAGATCTCGGAGATTCAAAATAAGCATCTTTGTTGGAAGAATTTCGGATAAATCGTTGATAATACTTGTAAAATGTGCTCGTAATTATTAATGTAATGCAATGTACAAAGAATTATAAATACAGGCACACAAATATGTATATTTAATATGTAATTGTGCAATTTAATATTGTAAAAGTCTGTTGATAACCCAGAGGCTAGAGGGAATGGAAGTAGGGAAAAAATAAAATAATAATAATAATAATAATAATATAATTTCTGGGCAAGAATTATTCTATCAATGAAACTATGACCTCTAAGAATTTCACATCGTCACATGCACACATGTGCTTGACGACAACAACGTACGTATAGGTTCCTGGTAGGTTGCCATAGTAACACTAAAACAAATTGGAATCAAATTCCAAAGAAAAGCAACTTCTCAGTCAAAAAGTTACGAACGCAACATTCGAAACAAAGGAAGAGAAGAAATTAAATTAATTTTCAACAAATGACAATCCTAGGAACACGTCACGAATGTCAAGATTTACATCTGGAGAAATTTCGAAGCCACTGGTGGACATCTTGGAATAATCAGAATAATCGCGTCCAATCAGACGAAAACGAAACTTAAAACGCAAAAAAAAAATTATTAGAATGAAAAACATCTCTCGTGACATCTCGCACAAATCCCTCATTTGTGTGACGAACATTTTTTCAAAACAAGTTGCCTTTTTATCAAACAACTTTTCCGCACAACTTGTGGAAAATTTAAAAATTCAAACACTTTCACCTATTGAAAGACGCTTTTTGAATTTCGTGTGAAAGAATATTGTTGAAATCCTGGCGACATTTTGAAATATTAAGTTTTCAATGATTAAGTTTATATTGTTATGTTTAGAGTCTTTCCTAAGGCAGCACTGAGAATAAGATAATTATGGTTTCACGATCCAAAAAATACCACAAAATCCCAGAATATCCGACTCGATTCGACTCGATGTGTGGTATTTACAGGTAATACCACCTACTTGTTAACTGAATATTTACTGAATAAAACCAACTACAAATTACAGAGACACGTGGTTTAGCACAACACAAACAGAGGATCAGGCGATGAGGAAATGTGAAAGCAAAGAAAGCGTTTGTCATAAAATTGATGAAAAACGATCTGCTTTCAAATCCTCCGAAAATTGTTAGGGAATGTTTGCGACACGATTTCAAACTGTCAAATCAATTATGGATTTTGTGGCGGCAGAATGCATTAAGGAAGAAGTGTATTTTAGAGAAAAATTTGTTAAAAGTTGCTTTCACATGAATAAGTCAAAAATAAAATATTTTTACATGTTTTTTTGTTTTTTTATAAAAATGACTTTAAATTGCAATTTATTCTTGTAAAAGTAAATAACATTCAGTTCAAGAGAACTTTATTTCAAAGTTCATTTGAAGGAACATAGTCTCTTAAAATGATTAATAATGATCTCATACAAATTTTGATAATAATAGTGATCTTTGTGATAATAATAGTGATAATTTTGATAATGAAAGTATCTAATCACAAACAATCAATCAATTTCAAGTGTTTTTGGACCATTTAACACAGTTCACAAAATTTCTATCTTATGAAAATCTTAGGAGAAGATCGACAAGTAGACTTGATATGCATATTCACGTATTTGTATATGCATATTCGAGTGTACATTCGTACATTCAACTATTGTTCGTGACCAATTAAAATATTAATTTTGGAGCAGTTTTGCTGTGATTGGAGATATTTAAAACCTTTGTAATTTACAATCACCAGCGAAATTACCGCCACCATCATCATCATCATCATTGTCATCGTTGTCGTCGTCATCATCATCATTTTCGAGTTCGATTGAGTCAATGTGTTTATGTTAATCTTATCTTTACGCTATTTCCGAGCAAACCATTCATTTGTCTGACAATTCTACTAACCGCCCACCCATCCATTCATCCGCCCATTCATCCACCCATCCATTCATCAATTCGAAATGAATCATTTTCCACCAAGTTTTAGATCATAAACGATGAATCACGTGATCTGTTTGTTGCTTTAACAGTTTCTTTTTGGGTTTTTTTCAACAACATCTTAAAAATGAAACTGTAACAAAGTCTTCGTTTTCGTGCCAAATAGATCTGACCCAAACGATCATTAATATCCTAGACTTGGTAATAGTAAGAGTCAAATCAAATAATATCAACTTATTATTAAACTTTGAATAATTCGCCACACTCAAAACAGCATCCACTCCTCCTTCCATCTGAATCTCTGAGGCATTGAATCACCTGAATCATGAGAAGTGATGGGCGTTCCTTATGGCATTCGATCTGAAATTGATTTTGCTATCGCCTACGAAAGCCGAAGAAATTATTGGTTATTACATGTCTCATGAGGTACTTCAACACCCCTCGACAAACTCCTTCCTATGCAACCTCCGGTTAATGGTTGTATTTTTAGTCGTTAGCATCATAAACAGATTACAAGAGCTTCTCAGCAATCGCATGTTCAGGATTTAATAATTAACCATTATTACACAAGTTTAGGAACAAATCCAACAAAAATCTCTAAGATGAACTATAACATCTCGCAAAAGCTCCTCAGTAAAACCAGATAACCTCAATAAATTACAAGGCATATTTCCGAGCTCATTGAACGGTGGCTGCAGAAGTGATGGGCGAAGGGCAACGACTTGCGTCGATTCCACAGATTCCCAGGGTCCTGAGGTAGGGTAAGGTTAGGGATGGAGTTAAGTACCAAAAGTCATTGCCTGTGAATTGGCTCTTGTCCGTCAATTGGCCAACAACAATCCGTTGAACGTCTTCAACGTGAATAAATCACCGAAGCACTTAATGCACCGCCGAACAGGTCTGCCAAAGCTCTCTCGAAGTTGATGCAAATGATTTAACACATCCTTCATTGCCACCAATGTCGGTGCCAAAGCAATAAACAAAACGGAGGATCTGCGAACAGCAGGCCAATCCCACACAGTCAACAATCAGCAAATTTATCGCACGAGCTCCAAATAATGAACGACATAAATTTTGACGACGACAAACAAATTGACAACAACGCGCAGGAGATGAAGTGAATCTTACACCACTCTCAGTGCACTTTTTTGCCTTCAAATAATTCGTTTTATTTAGTATTTATTTTGTAAATAACTTATTATATTTAGTATTTATTAATATTTCTTCTCCGATCTGGCCACCCTGAAGTCCATCAACTCAGCAAGTTTCAACCAGAAGGAAGGATTTTTGCAGATTCCCACACTCCTCAGACACCTCAGAGATTCTTGAAAAGAAACACAATTAATAGTAATAGTCATGTGACACTTACTTGTAAATAAATTAACGTTTAACTTATAAATTACTCATTGATGATTGAATTTCATCTAATTGGATTAGAAACTATTTCAAAGCAATTAATTGTAAAATTGTAATCAATGAAATAAATTATGTGATAATGATTTAATTTGTTAGCTTTGTAAATATTTATTCCAATAGCTTGTGATTCACACTCACAATTACTCATAAATAAGTCAATATCTACCTATGATCGTCTCAGAAATTCTTGGATTCAGTTGAACATTCTTGTGAGACAACAAATGATAAAGGAGATCTAGAACCTAGGAAGAAATGTGTGCAATGAATAAAACCATAGTAGTAAATAATTATAATATTAATAACTTTATGAAATAATATTATCAATATTATCGTAATATTTATTACCTTATCAGATATGCAAGACCAGTCTGCATCCTTTAAAAGCAGGTTCAAAGAATGTGGCAGGAGATTCATCAAGTTGTGGCTGAAGATGTTGTAGTTGGTTTCCTCTGCAAACTCCACGATGACTTTGTAATTCGAATCCAAAGGAAAGAAGAGCAGCATGTCCAAACCACTTTTTGACCACTTTGTGATCGAAGAAAACCAAACGACCAGCAACCAATCCAGAGCCTTGGCAATGCATAATTCACAAAACATTATTAATTATCATGTCATTAGCATAAATAATTCATTAAGAACTCTATAATGAGATAAAAAATAATTGCATAATTACTAGTTAATTAAGTGGTCAATAGAACCTGGTGATGCTGTTGCTTGGTGTAAAACTTGATGAAGCTCATCATCTCCAACATCCATTGCTTTAGGGAGGATGCCTTGTGTTGGAGGCAGTTTTGGAAAACTTGCAACATGAGCACAGACATGAAACATTTGTCGCTGGAGTGAATGTTCAGTCATCAATATTATGATTTGTTCTTACAAATCAACATTCTGTTACATGGTTGGCAACAACGAACAACATTCCAAAATAATTACATAATAACATAGAATATAACACAGTGATCCAGATGGCATTTTGAATATCCTCTTAAAGATAAATCACTTCTTAATTTCTCCAATAAAATGGTAATTAACAGCTAGAATTTGTTGAAATAAAAAATAAATAAATCAAATCAATGTAAACATCCTAACGCTTCGGTAGAATCGAGTTTAACAAAGGTCTCGACAGCGTGATTGATGAAGGAAATGTTTCGTTGGTTGGTGGAAACGAGGAATGCTCGGAGTAGGAAGAACTTTTTGATGTCCACACATTCGTCTGGGATTTTCAACAACCCATCGACAACCACTTGAGGCAATTTTTCAATCATCGTTTCAATTTCTACGTGGAACTCCACCTGTTCAAACCACATACATTTCACTGCTTCATTAGATAACCTGGATGGGTGGATGGAGGAATGGAATAATGGAAGGATGGGAAATAATATTTAATTGAAATCAACTCACAGGAATCATGTTTATGACATTTGAAAGCATCTCCCACACATAATTTTTAGACTCCTTCAATGCAACTTGAGATGAGGCAAAGTCTCTGAGGTCTAGAAATATTATTAGATAACCTCAATTTATCAGAATTCTTTAATTTTCTTTAATTCTTATCTTATCACATCTTATGTTCAATTACTTTGGAGATTTAAACCAATTGTTACAAAATTATTACAAACACATTTGAACAATTTTATTTAAGTTTAGTAAAATTAAACCCACTTGTCACAAAATCCTTCAACAGTTCTCTCTCTTCTCCACCTGCCTTCAGTCGTTCGAGGCACGGATGGACGAACCTCACAAACTTATCTTTGATGCTCTTAACAGGACAAATTGTCAGCACATCTCCAAGGTTTTGCATCATCAACTTTGTTTGATCCAACTGCAACAGGATTTCATTTGTTGAAATTGAAATCATTTAAGGTAGCAAAAATAATTATAAAAAAAATACACCGATGTAATCACTATCGATACATGTTCATCAATGCAATCGTAATCATGATAACCTGGCACTCATCAAATTCGGAGCTATCAATGAGTTGAAGTAACAGATGACCGAGTGTTGGATAATACACGCTTTGTTGGAAGACGAATTTGTAACAAATTTCAACAGTTTCCTCATCAACGCTTTCTATAATTACAACATAATGTGATGTACATTGAAAGTAAAATTATGTCAAACAATTGTATGCAAGCTAAAATTAATTAAATCAACAATTACAAAAGCATAAAAAACAACAATTCCATTGTGAAGCAATGATGATCAATATCATCTGTTTTCTACTCAGCTGATATAATTAAATAATTTTTATAAGAAAAAGTTAATAGCAAATTAAGAAATTATTTTCATAAGGATTAAGAAATTGATTTTTAATCTTCAAAATTTAAAAAAAAAAATCCAGGAGTTAATTATAAAAATAAGTAATTATGAGCGGCACCTGGGGCATGCAGGAGAATGGGGCGGAGAATGAAGAACCAATTGAAAGGAGGGAGGAGGTGCTTGGTGGCGTCACTCGTCAAAGAACGAACGATCATCTTGAACAGGGGCAGTTTCTCCCCAGACATTCCTTTTATTTGTTTATTAATTTAAACATTTTATGCACAACTGTCAGTAACATTGTTATTAATATTGTTATTATTTTTATATAACAATTTAGTACTTCATTTTTCATTTATTTTTATTATTTGAGATGTTTAAAGATAAATTAATTGCTATCAATAATCAATTAAATGAAAGAAATGGAACAAACCAAACCTTGCCTCACAAAGTTAATTATGTATTCAAAACAGCTCTTCATCAAACTATTGGCTGGCAGATGTAAACATGTTGTGGCCACTGGTGAAAAATAAGAGAACTTCAAATAATAACAAATAAATAATAAAAAATAAAGAAATAATATTAAAGAAATAAATAATAAATAATAATAAAGCCTGGAGAAAGACTTAAATATGTTGTGCATATAAAAAATTTAATGTTTACAATGTTTTCCTAATAATAATTATAATAAATTATCAAACAAATCATCCAACGTTTGCTTATTTTCAGGTCGACTTCTCTCGAGTGATCAGCATCCATTTTGAGTTGATAAGCGAAGGAGAGTCGAATCATTTCCTTGAATTTGAAGAAAACTCCTCTCGGGAGTGACAGGAGTTCGTCGTCCATCAACGTCACAAAAAACCTTCCAAGTCCTACAACGTCAAAGAATGTAACTCGTACATAACTACAACATGTTTGTCAACGTATGTCGTCGGTGAACACATAATAATCCTATATTATGAATCTAAATATTAGAAATTCAATAATAACAAAATAAAATAAAAAAATAAAAATTCAAAAAATAAATCAATAATAACATCGAACCATGTTGAACTTCTCCTGAGTAGAACTTTGCAACCAGCTCGAGGTACGTGTCGCCATAAATCACATCCCTCAAACTCTCATCAACTTCCTTTTCCTCCATTTTCAGCAACTGACCTTTTGTTACCTAACAAATTAAAGTAATATAAATTTACATAATCCCTTCAAAAAATAGTGTGTACATTATAAAATCATACATAATAATATTGGCATGCAGGATGGCCGAACGGGTTGTATTCCTGCATGCGATGGTAATGGTAACGGTCGTAAAGCGTCCCTCGGGAAGGAGCGCTACATAAATGGTTAACGAAAAGTGCCTCTGATGCTATGCCTATGGCGCTGTATAAATGAAGTGCATTTTCATCTTACATCCTAACTAATATTTAATATAAGTAATAATTCTTAATAAATTTTTAAAATTCATGTTAAGTAAATATGACTTTAGTAAAAAATATATAATTTGTCAAATGTAGCAATGCCAAAAACAATGACGTACTTCCTGTGGTAGTTGCGACAAGACAAAAGCACTCCTTGGAAACTGAGACAAAGTGATGAAGGCTTCCTCGACGACGCACTTATTGACATCGCACGAAAGCAGACTCCACAAATAGGACAGCACCTCATTGGTGAGACTCTGTGACCATTAATCAGATCTTTAATGTAATGTTGATGATGACAATGGTGTAATAGTAATTTACGATAATCTTACGCCGATGTCACTGCTTGAAGGAATCTGAAATATTCTGAGCATTGATTGAGCCTCGACAGGTGTAACACTCTTTAAACTGAAATAAAACATATTTTCAACTTATTTCATCCTAAATTTTAGTCTTATTCCTGAGATTAATTGAAATAACCAAAATATCAATAAATATTGCGAGACAAAATCAAAATAAACAATCAATTGATAAAACTGAAATAAAAATTAAAATAATAGAAAGAACAAGAAGACATCTCACAGCAGCAGTGGTTTCAAGTTGGTTTGGAAGTAAGACCAGTACGATTGGAAATTGAGAACCTTAAACAACAACAGTATTACTCAGTCACTTATAATTTTAACATTATTGGTTAACTATTCAATAATCAAGGAATTAAATGCAGACTCTCTACAACAAATTAAACTATTTGAGAAGAAGTGAAGACAAATAAAATAATAACAAATTATAATTAATATAATAATAATAAACACCTGTAACAAATGATAGTAAATAATTTATAATCTCTCCAGAATATTAAATGTAACGGCCCTTATACTCCACTTAATCTCCACTAAAATTAACATCCCTCGATTAATAAATAAATTAATTGATCAATTGATGAACATCAAATAACTGGTTAACCTTCTCCATGCAGAGGTAATAAATGGCTTCCAAGCAGAGGATTCTCACAGGTCGATCATTTTTCTTCTCGAGGAGTTGGAACAACATCGCAGTGCACTCCTTGCCATGTTTTGTTGCACTTTAAAGAGTAATTTATATGATTTAACATAATATTTATTATTATGCTCTCAAATATTGAAATACATTCCTCATCGTCGATGCAATTGACTTTTTAATGATTAATGAATAACTAATAATAATTAGTTTTAAGAATTTCTTCAAAAATATTTCACCAACCTCAACTTGCAGATGTCTCTCAGGCATTTTGCTTGCGTGAGGGAAGCTTCATTGGGGGAGGACTTACAGTCCTGCAGTTGACCAATCAGGTGAGAGAAACAGTCGTCATGGTTTTTCCATAGAGAAATCATCAGGCTCGCACTGGTTGATGATAAGCTGCCACTTGAAAGAAGAAAGTTCAAGGTCATTGAAGTTGAAACCTGAAATTTGTTTTAAAGGTTATCCAGGCCTACATTTAAAACATTGTTCTCTTATTAAACATTTCAGAATCTTAATTTGGTTAAATCACTCATTAATCCACTTGAATAATTATGATAATTACCTTATTTGAATAATCATGATCATTACCTTGTTGGTGGATATGACGGGAAGAGCTTTTAGGATGCTGAGGCATTGCTCAGGATCGGTGAGCTTCTTCATCTTGTTCATCAACAAAGGAAACAACTCCACTGACTGAAAATTGATTTAAATGCACAAATTCTTAAATTATCTATAAAAGTTATTGATTTATTAAAAAATTTATTTTAAATGTCACAGTTAAACAATATATTTAATGCCACACATAGAAATAAAAATGCTTTGGTTCATCGATGCTGCTTCACCATCAGATTTATTGATGGCTCAATAAAGATATTAAAATAAGCAGGACTTAAGTTATGTGGATAACAATAATAAACATCCCTTTATTTTAAATAGAAAAATAAATAGATTTAATCTTACCATGTGTGGATCGTTGATGCACATCTTTTGCAGGCACTCAATACTTGCCTGCAATTCACTTGAAAGTTGCGACCTGCACAGAACTCCACCAATCAAATTTAACAGTTCGTAAGATGGAGTAGATTTTGAATCGAGAATTTGTGACGTGTTTTTCAACCAAATGTTTCTCTTGTCGCAGGAATTTAATGTCTTCTCGCAGAGGAAGAACAAAGAACTCACTGGAGAAATGCAGGAAGTGTTCGATGTCCGAGGAGCGTGTCGGTCATCCTAATATTGCATTATACTATTATTAATATTATCAAACATTTAATTAGTCGAAGATAATTAACTGCAATAATGACCAAAGTGAAGCACTAGCAACCCACCAAAGCAAGGTCATCAGAACCATCATGCAAATATTCACCGAGGAGAGAAAATAAATAAGCAGCCTTTTTATTTGAAGTGACGACCAATTGGAGGAGGGGAAGACTGAGCATCAACACGAAATATGTGCTTTCTAAAAACTTGTGTTTCTTAAGGATTAAAAACACTGTGAATGAAAAAGTTTTTTTTTAAATTAATTAACCAACTTTTCAAAGAAAATTAATTAAAACATATTTCGAATTAATGCATATTATTACATATTTCAAAAGTTCTCGAGAGATCGGGCAAATTCTTCAGGTTTGCCATACAATGAAGTAGTAACAAAGCATTTCCTGCAAGCTGAAATGCAGATCAGTTTTAGTTGCAAGTACTTGTTGATAGATGATTATGAAAACAAACAAGCTAAGAACTACAGAAATTTAAACACTGCACTAAGAACTGCTCTCTTTAGGAAAAAACATTGCATCTTTTAAACCTTTGAGATTCAAATGAAATATAATTAGTGTTATTAATTAAAATTAGCACAAACATTGGGAGAATTTTTGAGGATCCTTAAAATGAAATCCAAGATTGTTTCCTGCAGTGGTGCAGGGAATTCAGAGTAAATTTGAAGAATTAAACTGAGAATTTCATCAGGAATATCAAGGTTTGTTATCAGGAGGTCCACATATTCAAGGAGTTCTGTGCTATTTTCCTCTACCTGCAATGATTTGTACATTTCCTTATTTGAAACAAAAATAATGAAATATGTAAAATTGAGGATGTTGATGTAATATATATAATTTGATAATAAGTAATAAAATAATTCAGAATGCACTAAATCTGACTTGCATCCAAGGCAAAATGTTCAGGACGTAATTCACATTTCCTTCGTACTGAATCAGACCTTGAACTATTGTTTGTCTGATGGGCAAAAACAATTGAGAATCCCTTGTTTGTAGGAAGACATACTTGAAGAACGGATCCATTAGTTCAAAGAAACCATCACTTGAAAATTTTACAACAGATTGTTACTTTGCATATAAAATATTAATATCTGTAATTGTTATTCATTAGGTCATTCCCACCTCTGCGCATTATAAGCATTGAAGATGTCCTTTAAAATGGGGACAAACAATGGCACACTACGAACTTCCGATAAGAGCAAAACATTAAATGGATGGGCCAACCTAAAGTTAATTAAAAAGTCTTTAAATACAATACATTTGACTCCAACATTTAGAAACAAACCCCAAATTGGACGTGGTTACATTGAACTTTGTACCACTCATAAATGAAAAAATTTTCTTTAAAGCATGAAGACAATTTATTTTGGACCTGATAAATAACCATTTAGGTTAATAAAGGTTCAAAGATTAAAAATTGTTGAAATAAAAAAAGATTTAAGAAAAATTCATCACAGAAGAAAGGCCTTAGACTAACTTGGAAGATTTAAAACAGTCTACTATCTTCTGGATCATTTGTGTGGCTGATAGTTTGTCACATTTCACTAAATCTAAAATTGCTTCAAATGACAAAAATGAAAGCACGTCATCTTCTCCAGTAGCACATTCCCATAACAGAGACAGCTCCCTGCACTATAAATCGCAATGCACTTCAATAAAATATTTTGCTAAACAGGTTATATATTTAAAACTGTAACCATTACTTCTCTAGCCCCATTCCCCGCATCTTTGGCTTGGATGCTCCTATATAGCTTTTGAACTGCCTACAATTAATTAATTAATTAATTAAAATGTTCCACTGACTTTAGAAACCTTTTCCTCTAAGCTATTGAATTAATCATCATTACTTGGCCCTTTAAACTTCGGTTGCAATTGTATGGAAGCGATTTCAACAGCTCCATCACTCTTGGAACAGTGCAAGGACTTTGAAAATATTTGCCGTGTTATGAGCCAATTTGAGAAATTCGCCACCATAGAAGAAACACTGTTCAAATAGAACAATCATGAACTTGTATTGTACATCTTAGCATTTTAAAATAAATTTTTGTTTCCTTTTGGTGGAAATTTTCCTTCAGTTAAATTCGTCAAACGTCTTTCGTTCTACTCAAATTATTAAAAATTGTATTTACAGATATTTACATTATCTAAAATAAATTAATTATAAAAATAAATAAAACATAAATACATTTACCTTACATTCTATAACACCAGGGCTGTCGACAGGGGGAAATGCCCAAGAGCCCGGGAACATTTTTGTTTTAAAACATTAAAATATTGCAATCATGATTTTCTTTTTTTTGCTTTTCACTTACCAAATCGACAGGGGCCCGAAATTTCTGACCGATACGGCGGCCCTTTATAACACTCCATGTTTTATTATGAACTGCATAAAATTTCAAATCTTAAAATTATCTGCCACATTTACTTGTATTGGTGAAATTTTGTCATACATTGTCATTACTGATTTGGATAATAATGCCGGTTCGACGCAATGTGAAGAAAGTTCTAGTATCTGTACCCCAATTTTTTTAAAGCGTTTTTATTTGGATTTCTCTTAAAGTAACAAACGATGAAACAAGAAATAGTAAAAAAAACACAATCCAAAATGACAACCCGAAGGGAAACTTATTCTTAATGAAATGGTTGTCTGCGAAACTGCGGAACTCAAAATAGAGTGTGGATTCTATACCACTAAGCGCACACGCTGAGGTCACCGAAAGGACTTTATCGAGGTCGAAATATTATGCATTATTTTGTCAAGAACCAAAGTTATTAAAATCAGAAACCCCACGCACGATAGAAGTTAAACGAATAAATATGGGAGGCTGCGGTCAGTCTTTCTTTATGAGACATAAAAGCAAACTTTAATAGCATATTAAACATATATTTCCCATGATTACTTCTTACATTTTAATTTAATCACAACAGCTTTTCACATGTAAACTAAAACACATCACACCTGTCTGGTCTGCCACATGGATGTCAGACTAGGTTTTTATCTCCATAACCCACCAGCCCTCTTCATAAAAATATGCTTGATATGAGTTCCTGTTCACATCAGAATCCCTAGGGATGTTTGTCAAACGCTTCTTCAACCAATCAATCATTCATGTTTGTGACAGACAATTCAAATCATAAATTCATGTCAATAACTTTATTGCATAATTCCATATTATATTAAGGAAACCAGTTTAAAGACTTGTTTTTGTGGTTCTTCTGGGATGACATGATAGAAATATTTCTCAAAAACTCTTCCTGCTTCAACCGCTTTATAGAGAGGGCTGGTCGGATATGGAGACAAAACCTCCTTTGTAATAAAGACCTTTCCAGGCTGCAAGGCATACAATGTGAAGTCTCTGCCACAACCCACCTGAACATGAATGGAAGCCGCTAAATCACTATACGCAACATGAGATGGAAATTATGTTGCCCTAGTACAATAATCACATTATTTCTGTAAATGCATTATATTATAGCAACAGAAATACAGCTGTGTAAATCTCAACTAACATTTTCTCCTGGATAAACCTTTAATCCAAGTTGTTTGAAGAGAATCATGTTCTTCTCAACATAATCACCATCATATTTCTTCCATCCTCTGTGTTTGGGCCTTGCAGACTTCAGCTTGTTTCTGGAGGAGGACCCTGCCTTCTTTGAAGCATCTCGGCAACTTATTGCGATCACTTCATCTGTTGCACAAACACAATTACATTACTCCTCAAATTTTCCTTAAATGAAATCAGGGGAAATGTTCCTCCACATTTTTGTGGCATGAGGGGCTTGTTAGTATCATGCCCATACTAATAACGATGACTACAAATACGAAAAATATTAAATGCGATAAAATTATACAAATATTTTGCATAGCACTTAATTATAAAAAAAAATACATAGATGGTAGTAGCTACCAAAACACACAATTCAAACATTGATAATCACATCAGCAAAAACCGCACCGGCTTAAAACACTTTGAAAATCAAAAGATATTGCAAACGTAGTGTCCAATTAAAACCATTTAAAACTTCAAGGTAACCCTGGAAAATATCAAGAATAAAAGAATGACCAAAAGCCTCATGGACAAGAAAAATGTAACAAAACTCAATCCTTACTGGCTAAAGTAGATAGAATGCTTTTAGTAGTTCGACCGAGAAAAGACAGAACCATCGTGAACGAGACGATAATTAAGGTAAGAAAACAATATGGACCAAGGGCTGAGCCTAAATCATCTCGCCCAGATTAGGAAGTTAATTTCCGAAATTTTTGTTGAATTACTTCAGATAAAAAGTTACTTAGTCTAAACATTTGCTTTGTGAGACACGGCGAATTTTCTAGATTGACTGCCCAATTTTATGAAAAATACCGAAAATCAGTACAATCAAAAAACGAATTTTCCATTTTTACCGTAAAACTTAAAGTAAAAGTAAAACAAATGTTTGTTTACAGTCAATTTATTTTTGGGATTTTGAAAATTACAAAAGAGCAAAAAAATGCATTGTTTGTATCTGAACAACTACGTAAATGAATAAATCTTTTTTTTAAAATATCGCCCACAAAGCTCCTCTAGAGCTCATCCTTAAGGCGTCCGTAGGGGAGAGCAAATTTTCCCTCCTGGATTTTGTAACTTTTAGTTCTAACATTTTGTCAAAATACTGTTGCTAACATTTTCAAGTTTCTAAAATTTACTTAACCTACTCACTCGATTTTGACCATAATTTATTTATTTTATTAAAATAATAGTTATTATTTTATTAATATGCTAGTTAATATAGCATAAACATATTAAAAACATTGAAATTTGTTACTTGTAGTAGTTTTTAATTTTGTTTTTGAAATAAACGTTCAGATGCTTTTAAAGCGGAATCTAAGGCATGGGAATGGGCTGTATCAATAATATGTAACATGATAAGATCATGTCAAATACTTCCAAAAGCTTGGGATCCAATTGAAGAGTAGCCAAAGATCTATTTCTTGAGCCACTAAGAACACTCTCCAAGTGAGCCTCGTAAGTTATTCTAAGTATTATTTATTTAATTACATATTTCTTATTCGAAATGCGACTTAAATATGAATAACATCCAAAGTCAAATAAGCAAATAAGCATCGATATAATGATAATGATTCCAAGATTGATTACAGTGGCGTATGTTCAAACAGAAATTCAAGACTACTTCATTATTGAAGGTAACTTCCCCTGAAAAAGAAATAGACAAAGTGAACCTTGATCGGATCAGTGTCGGTATGGGCAGCTGAATTGCGGCAGAGTAATTGGGAAAAATCAGAACGTAGATCTTTATGGAACGAATTAGAGACCTGCGCCGTTGTAAATTGTCCAAACCGCAACCACACTGCCTCTTCACACGCTTAAGAAACTCAACCTCTGCTCGGTATTGAGGGGTTTTAACCGCAGACACCTCGATCGCTTGCATTCCTTAGTACATATGGGGAGGTCAAGTTCTTCGCTTTTGGTAAAGAGAGGAGCAATTGGTAAAGGCACGCACATGTTGATAATTCGTATGGACGAATTCAGTACCAGTGATCTTCATACTGGAGGGACAACTGGTAAAAAAACTTTAGTAGGGTAGTTGATGATTTCCTCTTCAACATTAAAGTCAGACTGACGCTGAATTCCTATTTCAAGAAAAATAGTAGGATGGGGTTTGAGCGCCCAGGGCAATTTAAAATATTGTGCCCCTCATTAGCAGTTAACCATGCCCCATGAAGTGTTATAAATCAAAGTTTAGTTCATACTATTTATTTTCTATACCGTATTTTCACGAACAAGCAGTTTTTACGATTTTTGTAAAAATCGACAATGTCACGCACCAATATAAGCAATTTTAAAAATAAAGAATTACATAATCATATTTACATATTTTATTTACATTTTACATAATCATCTTTATTTAATAATTTTGTATTAATTCACCGCTAAATATTAATAAATTATGCAAAATTAATAAATAAAATAAATAAAAATACTAAAAAAAAAATAATTCATTGATGATCTTCCAAATTGGGTGATGCGGTGTGCGTTTGTGATTTAAACACCCAAGTCGTTAACCGCTTTGAAGTTAATTCACTTTAAAACTCTTTAATCTGCATTGTGAACGTAAAAAGTAAAATTTACAAAACTGATTATCTTAAAAGCAGTAGCTAATCAAATGTTTTGCATGTCAAATTTGAATTCAGCACATCAAAATACTTAAGGAATAGTAAATTTTAACTCAAAAACAGACAAGAATTTTAATTCAAAAATTTTAGACCAATGTAATCCACGGAGGCTTAATCGACCTATCGACTTCATGCCATTCACTAATGACTTCAACTTACGCATTTTTTGTCCAAAACTATTCTTCCATGCGTTTGGAAATGAATGTTATCATTCGCGCTCCAAATCTGAGCCCCCTCCCATTTTTTTATTTTTTTTTTATTTTTGAATATTTTAACATCTATTTGCTTAGTTGTTTCGTTTTCACTTCACATTAGGTTGAGGAAGAAACTTACCATTACCTCGAAATCATCTGACACTTCTAATCAAGAGTAGGCTCTTGTAATTGGAGCGCAAAAATTTGCATACAACTTAATAAAACGGAATCATCTGAAATAAGTTTAAATAACTAAGTTTTAACTATTATCCAGTCACGATGGCTTGAAGGGCTTCTAAAAATAGTTGTACTGTCTGAGAAGTCAAGTCAACCCGCTTTAAAGGTCCTTGACCTGCGGTGGAGTATGAATATTCACGAATCTTGTTAAATGCATGAAGGCCGATATTCACAAAGCTATAATATTTTTATTAGTAAGAGACGTCCTCGAAAAATAAAATTTAATATAATTGGAAAGATTTTGTATTGGTTAGGTAAGCAGCTTCTAATATTTAATATATAAGCCAACTGTCCATTAAAGGAGACAATTCAGTATGAGCCATCAATGTTTCTTTTTGATAATCAACATTTCCCCCACATAGGTTCCAAGTAGTGAAGGTTCACAAGCCTTGAGTGCCCTCTTCATGGTCTCAGAGTCAATGAACTTGTTGGTGTACATGTTGAAGAGTTGTGCGACATCGTTGTCGTACACTCTAAAGTCCAAATCACATTTGTACTTCTGCGACCAAACCACCTCGCTGCCCAGATGCTTCAAATCTTCCCTGATGTTGTCGGTCTCAAGCAAGAGGTCCATCCTGTCGCTGAAATAACGATGGAGTTTCTGCATGACGTTGATTGGCTGCTTCTTGGCATCCAGGTCATCAGACATGTTGATGATGACCACGACACCCTTCTCTTGGTCGATCCACTGATCAAGAGCAGTTTTAAGTAGTTTCCTCCTGCTCTCTGCTGGAAGGTCATACAGCATGTGAAACATCAGGACCGAGTCGAACCTTTGTCCTCCTTCGGGAACAAAATCTTCAATATCTGCCTCGATGACTTGAGACTTCAAGGTCCCGTTGTACATTTTGCCGATGTTCACCTTGAGTTCTTCAGCGCAGAAATGATCTTTCTCGACTGCAACTAATCTCCTGAGACTTGGGAGGCTCCTATTCATAAATTCAAGATCGTACTCCCCTGGACCAGGTCCGATACTCAGGCACGACTGGACTGATTTGAAGGCATCGAAACATTGCCCCACCTGAGACATGAGGGGCAGAAGAAATTTTGACTCATTCCTTCTCTCCCTGAACCTGTTCAGCATGTCGGGATATGTCATCTCCTTGATGTCGCCCATGTTTCCAAGAGATTTCAAAACTTATTTAGAATTTAAAATTAAGAATTTTCTGGCGATATTTTAAATATTAAGAATAGTTAATTTATTATGAATTTATTGTCTGCACGAGGGCCTCTTTGCTGATGCTCCGTGCGCTGTTCGATGAGATACTGGGGCTTTTATAAGATTTCGGCGCTTGGTGGATAAGCGCTGAGGTGATTTCAATCTTCCCCAGATTAGGCTCGCTCCAATGTGTGGCCGGTGGGCCATAAAAGAAATAAATCAATGTGCGCAATTTTTCAGGATTTGCCGAAAAAATATTTGTGACAATATGAAACAATCAGCCAATTACTCAGTTAATAATTATATGCTGAATTAATTATGCAATAATTTTGCATTTTTGCATTTGAACTAAAATTTTCCATTAATAAAATTAGCAAAAGTAAGCAATGAAAAGCTTTCTTCGATTCGGAAGATTCATTTTGTTGGCTAAAATTGTAACAGGCAAACCAGACAAAACAGCTGTCTGCTTAAAGCTGCTTCGATTTTTGTGAAAACAGACGTTATTTTCCAAAAAAAAGCCCTCTATTTAACAAACAAATTTAATTTGTTGAAAAAAAAACAATTTTAAAATTATTTATTAGGTTTTTATATTAACAATAACGAACTTCTACAACTGATCACGGATCTGTGACTCTTAATAACTTTCTGCTTGCTGAGGATTCTGGTAGTTTTCCATGACTCAAAGTTTTTAGGGATGGTAAAGTTCGTGTTTTATCTAAAAATTGTACATTTAATGTCTTTAATGGTTTATTGGCCAATAATATTTTAATTAATTGATATCCTCAACAATCACTCTTCGCATAGAACGAGAAGTCAAATGGTAATTGTCGCAAAGGCATGAATTAATTTTTTTTAAATTAAGACAAAATCGCTTCATCCCTCGGCAATGAAATCAAGGTCAAGCGTTGACGGTAAAAAATGTTTATAAATAGAAACAACCCAACTTTGTTTTAGGCTTAAGCGAACTAATTCACTGCTTCTACAAAACCATTTTGTTTGAAATGGGACAAATATATTATCATTACTTTACAAATGTTAAACATTTCTCGTCCATTTATTATGTTATTAAATATTATTCCTATTATTATATTAACTATTATTTATATTATTATTAATAATATTCCTATTATGAAGTAGATCAGGCAAAATGTCTCTCTTCTGAATAAAATCGTTTACCAATTCCTTCCGCAAAACTACTACCAGTAATAATGGAGGTACTTTTAAGAAAGTTATTGTTCTTATGTAGTAGCATGTGTTGACATAAATAATCCTTTCACTCAAGTCAATTTAATCGATACTGATGGATCTTCGTCACTTCAAGTTGAACAAGAAATATAAATATATCATCATCATCATCGTCGTCATCATCATCACCACCATCAAACTCAACAAATCACTTGAAAAGTTTGCCTTCCTAACTTCTTGACCTTTTATGTCATGTGATTTCATCCATAGTTCAAATTATTTCACCTCAGGCACTCAGAGCAACTGCTGTTACTACTATTACGGCTAATAATAATACTAACTGTTATCTCAAGGATCCCCAAAATGTCTCACTTCTGAATAAAAACGTTTACCAATTCCTTCCGCAAAACTACTACCAGTAACAATGGATTATATTATATTTTACATTTATGAAACAAACTCATCGTCCAAATAACTTCTGAAATTAATTAATTTGAACAGATCAACGGAGATCAAATTGTCACAATAATTCTGAAATGTTATTATTAATATTTTGTTGATGTTTATGCAGGGCCCCTAGGCAGAGCGGCCACGGGTCCCTATGTTATGTCAATCTGGTAAAAAAAGGTCATGATTATAATATTTTAATGTCTTAAATTATTTTATTTTAGTTTTTTGCTGCCATTACTTGTTGCTTTCGCTCAAATTTGTGCATTTATGTTTTCTTGAGTACACTTGGTCATGTAAGAGGTCGAACGACCCTTTGACCGAAGTTGGTAATAAATTCAAAAAAATCCCGGCACCAAAAATTTGCAGGGCCATTGGACACTTTTCCCTTTGTGCCCCCTCTCTCGGTGGCCCTGTGTTTAGGGTGTGGTTTGATGCTAGGAACGCTACATATCTTCACTTTGGTCAAATATTTTGGTAATTTATGGATGTAAATTAAATGAATATTTATTAAATATTGAGAAACTAATTTATCACTTGAAAGTTAACTTGGATGCATTCGAAATTCATAACATCATTTCAAAATTAGTTTGCTATAACAATGACGTAACATTATGCATTTAGATACTGAATAGTCGGACAACAAAAAAAACAAAACAAAAAAAAACAACAAAACTTGAACATTCTTTTTTAAGCCATTTTTACACTGAGTGAATTCTCAGCAGTTAAATCAACAGTAATGTGCAATAAAATGTAATGAAACTGAAGTGAAAAATGTCAGAATTTGATAATTACTATATTAAACATTTTAGTCATAAATAATATTTGAATTTCAAGACAAAAGGTCTCAATACTTTTTATTGATAAACCTCCAATAAATAATTACGTACGTAATAGTATTACGGTAATACTATTGAGTAATATTTAAAGATATGACGAAATTGACACAAATGTTTCAAATGATCCTCATTCTGAAAGATGTGTTCGAATGAGCCAATCAAGCTATCAACATCGGCGTTAAGAATTTAAGATTGTTAAGAATTTGTTCAGCTCCACCTCTGAGATCAAGATCTCCCGCACCCGATACACCAAAGGGTGAACATTCTGATAACCTGGAATGTGAGTCTGATGTAAACTTATAAATAGCAGAAAATGGTTTTCGAATGATCATTCCAGAGCAGGGTTCTAGGTGGATTTGGGAAAGTGAAGGAACGTGACATCAGGTTGGACCCAAGTTGTGAAACAACTATTTAGAGTAATTCTCCTCTAAAACTGTAGAAGAACAAGCAAAAAGTGCTTTCTTCGTTGGACTCTGAGAGCTTAGAGATCGACAAAATTGAGACTTTAAAAGGGTCTTTTAAAACAAAACAGTAAAAAAAAAAACGTTATAGTACTCAGATAAAATTTATTTAAATAATGTAATAGAATAGCTTTATATTAGCTTTAATTGAAAGTATTCTAAATTATTTAAATGAAATTCAAATCTCGGTATCCATTATGAAACAAATTTAGACTTGAGAGACAAACTTTCCATAAATCATGAACGATTTAATTCTCAGCGTCAAAGTACAACAGTCAAACACAAAGTCGAGCCGAAATGGGGCCAAATCCTGTCTCAGTTATTTTGGGGACAAACATCATATTAAGAAAACCACGTTCGCAAATGTTTTCGCAATAAATCAGAGTGATTCCCCAGTTGAGCCCAACTAGTTACGGGCTGATTTCTGTAAAGGTTCCTGATCGCACTGCTCTTCTTGATGAAACTGCAGTTTTATTCGTTGTAATATTTTCAAAACACGTGGAAAGTTTTCCAAATTTCAATTTTAACTGCAAATTTAAACGCGGCGGCTTTTAACAATCGTTTAACATTCAGCAGATGTCTGGATACCACGTCTTCATACCAGACGCATTCTGGCGGTGTTGATATCCCCGCGACAGACGTGCAATGCGACTCGAAAATGTTCTGATTCGCTCCCTAAAAAACTGATTCTAAAAAAAAATACATAAAAAAAGGTGATTCTCACCTTGCTCGGAGGCAGCCTCGGCAAGACTTTCTCTCACTTTCCTCAAGGCTCGTTGTTTTTCTTCCAGCAGGATTTTAACGGTATTTGCTTCTTCCCATCTGGCCTCCTCCATCAACCTCTGATCTGGTCGGTTTCGACTGTCAGTTGGAGCCACACCGGACTCCATCTCGTTNAAGAATATCGAGCCAGTGCATTGTAAATATTAATAATTACGATTCCAATGCAATAAAATGGATGGTAAAATATCACCCCTCCACCAGAAATCAGCTCAGGAACTTTAAGAAGTCTTAAACTTGCCAATCTTTACCCTTTAAAAATTTACTGCTATTAAATTCAACAACTTTAAATTGCAAGTTTTGTTTTCATCATTTTTTGTTTGTTTGAATTTTAAAATCATCATCAACAACAACTCACGGTATGAATCTTCTCTTCCAGAGAGTGGCAGAAGGCCCAGTTTTGTACTCTATTCTCCCCTTGGCCACCTCGTCCACTCCAAGTATCCCCGCACCTTCAATCCCATGTCCCCGTTACATCGTACTTGGAAATAATTGCAAATAATTATTTATTAGGATAATTTATTTAATTTATTAAACTTAATTGTAAATAATTAAACTATAATTAATCTTATGCCGTTAACGTGCAATTAACGATGTCTATAAAATGTTCACTTTTCATTCCTTTGAGCAACTCAAAAAACCAATTACTTAATAATTATGTAATCATTACGCAATAATTAATTCTATCACAATTAATAATAATTTAAATTATATTTCCATTATGCTGCGTCATTTTTTTAATAATTTTGTCATTTTTAATACAACATTATTCTTATTTTCCATCAGGAAATACTTGACCTTACTAATTACAAGTGAAATTAAAAAAATATTATATTAAAATAACAATTATATTTAAATATAATAAATATTCTGAACAATTAAATACTATTAAAATAAGTTGTATTCGTTATTATGAGTTATTTGTCAGTTCTGATCTTTCATCGATCTATGTTTAATGTTATTAGCTTGTTTCCTAAATTTCGCTACTGTTTAATTCTGATTGTTTTACTCACTTAACCTGGACATATCAACTGGATTGTAACTCTTTAGAGTTTAAATAATCCTAAACTCTCCCGACACTGATCAAATCGATTTTTCGTTTCCAACACTCAACCGTCAACGACTGTATTTTATTATGCACTCGCCCAGCACGAGACGCGAGCACCCTAAAATTGCTCCCCCGCAACTCAAGATTAGATCGCTCAATTCAATCAAGTCCGCTGCCAACAAAGCCGCCCTCCTTCACAACATCTTGATGTGCTTGCAATTACTGAAACCTGGATCACCTCAGGCGATCAAAGCTGACTTAGCTACTCCGGGCTACAACGTGATTCACCAGCATCGTGGACTCTCCACTGAGGGAAAAGGCGGCGTGGCAGTTGTTGCAAAAGACAATATTAGATAAGTTCCAACCATGCTCGGATGTTTCGAGTCGCTTTTGGCAAAAATAATTTCACCGACATGGTCTATCTTACTTTCTGTTGTCTATTGCCCTCCATCATCTTACTTTGTGGTGATTCCAACTACCCACTCACACCTCAATTGGATGATGAACTGTCCCTCCTACTCAACGAGCACAGACTCATTCAGCACATCAATGTCCCCATTCACAAACACCTTGGCCAAACACAAAAATCTAATCATCGCTCCCTCCAACCTATCCATTTCTATCCAGCAAAAACTTCACATTCTTGGATCATCTTTTAGAGCTCGTTACCTCCCATGCTAGACCTCCCTGGTCGATCAAGAAGACGATGAATTCGCTATCAGAGACTCGGCACTTTCAAGGCTGGAATCGTACCTCGGTGACAGGAACCAGTTTATCAAACTAGGTGAGAGTTCAACTGACCTCTTCTCACTAGATATTGGAGTCCCCCAAGGGTCTATCCTTGGACCCATTCTCTTCATGACTTATGCATCTCCAATTGGTGATTTGATTTCTAACTGGGCACAGTTGCCATCTGTATGCAGATGACACCAGCATTCATGTGCATGTCTCCTTCATCAACATGATGGCCAACCTAGAGAACGTCAATAAATGGATCCAGAAAATTCAGCATCTGTTAAACCAGCTGAAGCTGAATCCTTCCAAGTTCGAGGCTGTGATGTTAGGCACCCACCAGTCCCTCTTTGTAAGTTGAACAAATTCACTTTTTTCTTTTTATAACATGATCACAGCATGATGGGCTTTAAAAACATTTGGCAGTAAAACAATTGCTAAAAATACATCATCTGGTGGTTCAACTAGTGAACCAAGTTTACACAGATGAATTGGTCCATAAAATGTTAATCAATATTTAGGATGCATTCATCGAATATATGGTGAATCATAGACAGGAAGTTCTATTCCACCCAAGAATGGAGTTGTTCTGGACTTGACGCAATTTTGTTAGCTCCACTGATTTCAGTATCGTGTACCGACTGAAAATATGATCAAGATTAGTCAAATAAAAAAAACATTTATCCAGCTTCATCTTTTTAAGAGTTAATTAGGATTTTATAGGAAAGTAGTAATTACCAAATTTTGTAGGAATCGAACAAAGTCTTTTGGCATATTGCCATATTTTGATCTCTTGCCATTGTTGCAAAAGAAAAAATTCAATCAATTGGATTAAATTAAAAACTGAAACAATTCAAAGAATAAACTGTTAATGTGCCTAGGGTGTAGAATGGAATTAAATGTTTAACATAGCATTAAATTAATATTAATGTTGATATTTTACCATGGAAAAACAGATGCCCTTTAAAAAATTTTTTTTTGCAAAATAGCCAATTGGAAAATAAACTCACCTCGAACATGAATGGCAGGGATCTGTGCCTCCAGAACACAGGAAGCCATAAAGCTTTTTTGAGCTGATCCTCTCGCTTGGTTTCTCACCCATTAAGTGTCTCATTGCATGATCGGCTGTATTGTAAAAATATCTCAACATTTGTAATTGCTTTAATTTCCTCACATGAAAGACCCACCATGACGAATAAGCTTCAATTCGTCATCCCTTTCATAACACTTCACGTCTCTTGTGTCACCAGTGACTTTACTGCTCCAACAACGGAGGGCCACAAGCCCAAATGAGTAAACGTCCGACTTCTCTGGAAGCTGAATTTATAAATATATTAGAATTTGCTAACTAATAGTAATAATTTGACGGATTATTTACCTTTATTGAGCCTCCATCCAAGACTTCAGGTGCTGCCCATGAAGGAGAGAACATGCCACTGAATCGCTTCTCACAGATTTCATGGCAGCTCCTCAAGTTGCCCAGTTTAATTCTGGGCTTTCCACTGCTTTCCATTATAAAAACATGTTCGGGTTTTATGTCACAATGGACTGCAAAGACGAATCTCAACGTTGTAACATTCTGAATAAAATTAATCTGAATGAATATATAAAATTGTTATTTCATTCACCGAGCTTTAGTTCGTGAAGATTGTGGATTGCTTGGACAACTTGGAGAATTGCATTGATCTCGTCTATGCATCTTTGTTCCATATTCTCTCTTCTTTTCCAATTGCTCTTCTGCTTTTTTTTGCTCTTTTGCTATTCCTTCCCTTACCATTTTCATCACTCTTTGAAAGTCAGACCTTTGATTCTTTGTCATTAGATTTTTTTTTTCTTTTATTTTTCTTTTATTTTTTATTGAAACACGAAACACAAAACCAGTACAAGTTGGAACCGAAAGGAAAAATAAAGGAACGTCTTAAGGGAAAAACTTCCGCTAACAGACGTCCTATTACCATTGATGAATAAAGTTGCATTTCAATGTCACAATAATGTAAGAAATACTAAGTAATATTGATTAATATACATGGTTATTTAGAGTTAATAATAAAGTGTTTTAATGCCTTCTTAAAAGCGTAAAGGTTAGAAAGGTTGGTAATATT
>MPNW01000262.1:17252-34265 GCA_011800805.1 Hirudo medicinalis | reverse complement strand
ACAACAAGCAAATTTAAACACATTGATCTTTAAGCCAATTAAATTGAACCAATCAATCAACTCGCCATCCAATTTTGCGGGCAACAAACGAGAGCTCGGGCAACAAATTTTGTGCCTGAAGCTCACTCATTCCCTTTTCACATTCCAAGAGAATGAAGTCCTCAAGACCATAATAAACAAGAAGAGAGTGATCATAGACCCAGGGAATCATGTTTGAGTTGTTCCTCATGTCCAACCATGCTTTTGGCATTTCAACTGTTTCCTTTTTGTCTCCTGTTTTAATTATTTAATAAGCATGTTTACAACTCTTCGTAATTTCTCTGGCATCCGATTATTCATTTAAAGAAAAAAAATGCAACTAATTTACAAGTCACTGAGTGATTTATCAATTAAATCAATCAATTAAAAACCCAAAAATGTTCCTAATGCACCTTGATCACTGGCACGACCCCTTTCTCTTATCTCAGAGATTGTAGATATCCGGTGTCGAGTCAAGGTATATTTGCAGCCAGCAAACTGGAGATTTGCAACAACTTTATTCAAAGTTGGAAGCTCAGAGGGTTGTTGATTGGAATGTTTCCACTCACTCAAAACCTCTTCAATTTGTGCAACAAAGCTGATATTAACAGAAATAAAATATTTCAAGCATCAAATAATTTGTATTTGATGTTTATATTATTTGAAAATACATTAAGGGCTAAATCTAAACAATAACAAAATAGTGCAAACAACTTTTAATGAATTTAGAGCCTCAATCAAACCTATCCAGATCAGAAACAGGCTTGTGACCATCCTTTTCACATGCTCCGGAATCCTCACCCGGCTGGAAAGCAAGTAATAATTCAACAGTTATCAAATTCACGAAGGTGATGTTGGCAAGACATTGGAAAGAACTTTGTCAATAATTTCGGAATACGTGAAGACAGAAGCCGTGCCGTTAATGTTGGGTTTTCCTTGAAATGCAATACGTACCTCCGCGATCGCGGCGCGTTCCATGATTTTCAAATCACACAACGATCCAAAATTGAATCACAAGAAAGACCGTACGAAGCTTAATTAAACAGCTGAGGAAAACTGTTAATATAAACACAAGCGGCTCGGCGAAAGGAAATAAAAATGCTATTCATTACTTTTGCAGAGAATATTAATTAGATCTTTACTAAAAATCAACTAACTTCTGTAAAATGTATAAATTAACTAAATGCAACTTATTAATTTAATAATTTTGAAAAAGTATTTAATATTAAAACGATACTCTTTCCATAAAAAGCCAAACAATCTTAAATTTTAACTTTTTTTAAAATAAATTATAATTGTTAGTGATCTTTTGAAACATCTTTACAGGAAATGTGATCAGTTTGCCTTCTCTATAATGATTTTTGGGGTTTACTATTTCCTTCAGTTTAACATAGACACCTGAGAATAGGGGAAACCGTCCACTGTCATCGTGCAAGGCTGAAGTGTCCTTATTCACGGGTTTTACTGTATTACGATTAGTAATAGTTTATCAGATCTAAGAGATTTGTTTTTCGTTGGTCATTTATGACAATTCATGGACAATGAAACAAAAACAATCTTGTTTATCACGAATGTGAATTTTTACAAAAATTATGTGCTCAGAAATAAAACGATTCTCTACAAACTAAAAAAAATCAGTATTCATGAGGTCAGTAAATAACATGAAACTGGAATTACTGCAGTCAGTAACTAGCAGCCATTTGCTGCTTTAAAGAATAAATCACAGCGAATATCACCGCAATTGCTATTTTAATCAAATACATCCTAACAAAAAAGATTTCCATAAAATAGGGCAAAGCATTTTCTTTAATGCTTAAAGTTTGTCCTTGAAATGAACCTAAAATTCGAAGAGCTGGTGGAAGGAAGACAGTATAATGCAAAGAATTGAACATAAATTCTGCGATATTATTTAATTTATTTAACATCAATTATTAATTATTACAAAGTAATTGTTACAGAGTTTAATTATTGTTATTATTAGTAATAAGTCTCCTTTTCCAACCAGCCTCCTGGATTCCTGCGCATAATAAGTTTCCTGACTTCGTCATAGATCAGAATCAAAATGCTAAAAGGCAGCGGGGTTAACCACCAAGTCCATCTAAAAGAAATCAGTTATTTCTAAATAAATTAATTTAAATTATCTTTCAAAAAGGGTTGCAATGATTTTACTTCAAAGGGTACATTCTCAACCCTTTATCCAGTCCTGGACAATAGGTGAGGAAAAAAGCCAGGGAGGTTTCAAAGAACAATCCGAACACGAGGCGATAGTTTCTGTCGAATATAACTTTCAAATGCACATTTCGTTAGGATTATAATTTTGATTGAAATAACAGTATTTGTTAATATTTAGAGATTTTAATTTAAAATAATAAAACAAATAAAAAAAATTACAGCATCCCCTGATGGAAAATGGAATTTCGTCGTGTTTTGCAAATGACCAAATCCGTCCACTGAACGACGACAATTGAAGCAAAGAATGCTGTGTGACACGTGTACTCCAACACCTTCCTCTGGGCATATGTCTGATTATCACGAGTTATTTATTTATTATTATATATTTAATATTCTTTCCAGTTAGCTAATATTTAGATTAATATTTACATTAAAAACAATGCCAAAGTTCAAAAGCAACTGAATCGATCAACTCACCCACTCCTGCCCATACCAATCGCGCAGATCGTTGATGCTACTGGAGTCCCAATCTTTTCTCAAGCCAAACAACATCGATGGCATGAATCCATTCTCTGCCATGATGACGAAGTAAACAAAGAAGCCTGCACAAGCCTGGATCATTCCAATTTGCCCGTAAGCCATGCTGATAAGTCTGATCGTTGGAGTTTATTGATTAAGTATGGACAGCACAAAAAGAGAATTCAAATTAAATTTTCATTCAAAATAAATTTCAAATTTATAATTGGCTAATAGCTTAGTTAGTTTTAGTAATAATTGCTCAATAATATCTCCTAATGAACAACTTCATAAACTTTAAAAAGAATAATGTGAATTTCCTCAACCTGTTGTTGACCAAATTATCTCTGGTTGGGTCTCTTGGCATCCTTTTCATGATGTCACTCTCAGCCTGCTCATAAGCAAGAGAGATGGCAGGTATCATGTCAGTTCCCAAGTCAATGCAGAGGATGGTTATGGTGCCCAGGGGTAGGGGGATGTCGGCGAGGATGAAGACCAAAAATGGTGAGATCTCTGGTATGTTACTCGTCAGAGTGTAGGCTATGGATTTCTTCAAATTGTCGAAGATCAAACGTCCTACAATTTCAAGTTAAGAAATTTTAAAATAACCTTCTTGGAAATGCCTCAGTTTTGTTTCTATTACTTATCAATTAATTTGGTAATAATAACTTATTTAAAATAATAATAATATTAATAATGATGATGATGATGATGATGATGATGATAATAATACATTTTTAATTGTTACCGACCTTCTTCGACCCCTGTTACTATGGAAGCAAAGTTATCATCCAACAAGATCATGTCTGCAGCCTGCTTGCTCACATCGGATCCTGTTATTCCCATGGCAACACCTATGGCAACAATATATAATTATGCATTGATTGGACTTTGTGTATAATTTAATTGTATAATTTAATAATATAATTGTTTAATTTTCCTTGTTTTAACCGACAACAGTAACCTAGCAACAACAGTAAAGTACCGATGTCAGCTTTTTTAAGGGCTGGTGAATCATTGACACCATCCCCTGTGACGGCCACAATGGCTCCCTGCCTCTGACATCCTTCAACGATGATCAGTTTCTGCTGAGGGGAAGTTCTTGCGAAGACAATTTCCGAATGATGCATCAACAACTTGTCGATGTCTGAAGGACTCATTTCTTTCAAATCTGCCCCGTGAACTACGCATGCCCTCATACCACTGCATGATTATTCAAATAGCTTTTACTTTATACCTCTCATGTTTTTATAAATAAATATTATTTAAAATAATTGCAAACAATTTAATGATATGTTCATGTCTTACTTTGGATCGATTTCGTTCACCGAAACTCCGAGTCTTTCGGCTGCATCTTCAATGGTTTCACTTCCTTCGGAAATTATTCCAACCGACCTTGCAATTGCTTTGGCAGTGATGGGGTGATCGCCAGTAACCATGATGACTTTAATTCCTGCACTCCTGCACTTGCTAACAGCATCGGGGACTGCCGCACGAGGAGGGTCAATCATGGACATTAATCCGACGAACCTCAATCCCGCCGTAGGAAAGTTTTCTTCGTCGGCATCGAATTTGAAGTCTTCTGGGAACTTGTCGGTTGGGAGTTTGAAATCGCAGAAACCAAGAACCCGTTCTCCGATACCCCCCAGTTTTATGTAGGCTTCGTTGAAGGCAACCTTCCATCTCTCATCCAATGGTAACTCTCGGCCTTCCACCAAAATGGTGCTGCACCTCTCCAAGATCCTCTCTGGTGCTCCTTTCATTACCAACAAATATCCACGCCAGTCCCCGCCACTCAACTCATGAATTGATAGCTGTAATAAATTCACCATTAGGTTGGAAATGTTTTGAACGAATCAGTACATTATTAAGGGTGCAAAATGTGACGGCGTTTCATTGTATGGAAGTTATGTTGTGCTTGCAGAAACGTTGGTCTTCTTTGCATCATAAAAAATGTAAAAGCAACATTATCATAACTAAATATCATTGATTAAATAACAATTTATTTTTAAGTATTTTTAATACCTGATATTTGTTTGTTGAGTTAAATGGAATTTCACATATTTTCCTACGTTTCTTTCTGAATGCTGAAACCTTACAACCTGCCATTTCAACGCATTTCAACAGGGCAGATTCTGATGCGTCACCATTACATTCTCTGTTGGAAAATAAATTTATTAAAAAAATTTAATTTACCAGAGTAATGGCCTAACTTTTTTCCAATAAGAGTCATCAATCACATTCAGACATTGCAATTAAAAAGATTAATTGACATCCGTTACGATGCTGAACTTCAATTAATTAATCAGGAAAGACTCCTCCATCTTGTTTTTCTCGGAGGTCATTGATAATAAGAGCAATTATTTAATTAATTTCAGTTTGATTCTATAAAACCTAAATACATTTATAAATTTGGGGACCTCCTCAGAATGGGAATACTTTCTTGACCCTCCTTAAATTCGGCCCTGTTGCACAAAATGGCCACCCGTGACAAAGCCGCCCACGCTGGGTTTTTGTCATTGCAAGCTGGATCTACAAACATCGAGCATCTTAGGTCAAGTCGAAATTATCTAGAAGGAATAAAATTTCCATTACTCGTCGCTTCAGCACCACTTTTGAATTCGCAAGTTTTTCCATCGATCCACATGTGGGCCACCGTCATCCTGTTTTGTGTCAAAGTTCCCGTTTTATCGGAACAAATGGTTGAAGTGGAACCCAATGTCTCCACTGCCTCCAAGTGCTTCACCAAACAATTCTTACTCGCCATTCTCTTCGCTGTCAGTGTCAGACAAACCTGAGCATTCAATGAAAAGGTTACTTTTATCGACATCTTGCGACTTTTCGATATTGTCTGAGGTTTCCAAATTGTTTTGAAATATTTTTTTATTAAAGAAAATGTTTAATTATTTGTTTAGTTTCAATTTATTCACATGAAAATGTAAATGAATTATATGAAAATAAATGATGTTAGAAAATTTAAATGAAAACATTCTCACGGTCACTGTAGCAAGAAGACCTTCAGGAACGTTGGCCACGATGATGCCAATGAGGAAGATGACAGCATCCAGCCAATCATACCCGAGGATGAAGGCGATGACGAAGAATGACAAACCGAGTAGAACTGCCACGACGGTGATGAGGTGAATGAAGTGGGAGATTTCCTTCGCAATGGGAGTGTCTCCCATCTCTATTCCTGAAGCCAGACTGGCAATCCTACCAATGACTGTTCTGTCACCTGTATTGACGACGATGCCTGTCGCCGTTCCTGAAGTTAATTTATTCAAAATTTTCGTTTAAAATTTATTGGTGGTTTAGTACATTTATCAGTCCATTTACACTTTAACTCGTTTGGCGCTGAGCTAAAAGTGCTTATGAAATAAACATAAGTATAATAAGTATGAAAACTTTCGTGCACTTTTCATCTATTTGTGAAAACATTTCTTTCTGACCTTCAACAGCATTCGTGGAGAAGAAGGCCAAATTTTTTGTCTCCAAAGGAAGATCACTCGTACATTCGGTAGATCGACTTTGTGGTTCTGACTCACCTGTGAGCGATGAATTGTCCACCTGGAATGTGTAGGATGCCAACAACAAATAATTGCAATTGTGCCAGCAGGATGCAAATCTGATGGGCATTGCAATATTACAATGAAGAAATTGATCAAGTTTAATTATAATATTGCAACGATGGCTTGGTAATTAGTGCAATTATTATTATAATCTCACCTTAAATCCGTGACAGCTAATTATTCTCACGTCGGCAGGTACTCGATCTCCAAACTTAATTTCCACCACATCGCCGACAACCAATTCTTCCGCCTTCACATCTCTCTTCACTCCATCCCTAATCACGATGGCATACTGAAGGAGAGCCAGGAATTAACCCAAATGACCTTTGATTGAATTTCAAATATCAAGTGATTTCGGAAACTCACTTGGGGCACCATGTTCTTGAACGACTCCATGATCTTCGAACTTTTGGCTTCTTGGTAGTAAGAAAAGATTCCAGTCACCATGACGACCACAGTGAGTACAATGCCGAGGTACAACTGCAAAAACAAGGTGCTGCTGAGCATGGGCAGTGGCAGCACTTAAATGAGGTGACTCGACTGACATTATCACCTGGCACGTCGTCGTCTGACGTATATTGGATCCCGTAGGCTGTGAAACACAAGACTGCTCCAAGCCAAAGCAACATCGAAAACCCGCCGAAAAGTTGCTTGCAGAATTTCACCCACTCTGGGGTCGTCTTCGGGGGAGTGAGTTGGTTGAGTCCATCGCGGTTCAAGGCCAGCCTCGCTCTTTCCGTTGAGAGGCCCTAGGTTGTTTTAATGCTATATTAATACACAAGATACTACAAACAAACAAAAAAACAGTAAACAACTTTCATTGTATTCGTATTGAATCTTGAAACAACTTCTTCCAGCAGAATTTTGTGTTCGTCCTGAATTTTTTTTCAATTGTCGTCAGCTTGAAACATTTCAAACAAAAATAAACAACTCACCATCTCAACTTCTTTCTTCAAATTGTCAAAACTTTCCTTTCCTTTCTTGTCTTTCATTTTATTGAATTTATGATTTCGAATTAATCCAGTAAAACTCTAATTTCTTCTTAATTTGCAATAAATTCAGCAGAGTTAAAGTTGTTCGTCATGCCACGAATGATCAAATGAAGTTCTCTGAAAATATTATTAAAACAATAATTGGACTCGTAATTGCGGCACTCCTATTGGCTGAAAACTCTTGAAGGAACTAATGTCTCCAACAGCCCAACATTTCAGTGCGTACACAAATTCGTGCACAACGACGAGGCTGTGAAAAAACTTCAATCGACTCAACTATTCGAAACTCGAAGCACTTTTAAATGTAAAAGTTTCTGTTTAATTATGGCTGATTTAAGAATTTTAATTAATTCAAACTTTATTCGATTAAAATGCCACAAACCAATATTTTACAAAAATATTAAACTGTATGAAACATGTAAAAATCAAATTAATATATTTCCACATTATGAATATTTATGACCTAATTAAAATTATTGTTGCTATTATTACTCATTATTATTAACTTTAATATCATAGAAACAATTACCTCATAAAACTGACATCAAGACAATAATATCGTCTTGTAGGGAGCTCTGAAATTATTTTAAATTATACAGAATTTTGTCGCTCGAGGACGGGAGGGAAATCAGCATTTTAGCGTTTTTTATGAAAGTGTCTTAAAACATGCAGTGTTGTAAAAAAAAAAAAAGTACTGCTCTTCAGTACTTAAGTAAAAGTACAAGTAACACCTCAAAAATTTACTTAAGTAAAAGTAAAAGTATTTGTTAAAAAATGTACTCAAGTAAAAGTAAAAAGTAAAAGCAATGAAGCTGCTTTTGTAATAGTCATTATTAGTGCCTTATTTTCAAGCTCGTTGATTTCACATCAGGCACCCAGAATTTTTTCAGGGGTTCCAATTTTTGAAGACCTTCTGTTAGGTTTATATCTTTTCGGTTTTTGTCAGGTAGTGGTTTGATAATTGGTGAATTAAGCTATCCTGTTCAACTTTTATTTCGCAACCAAGTTTTCTTGAAGGTTTGTTTAGAAAATAAGCTCATTAAATAATTATTAGATATTTCATAATAAAATAATTTGAGTTTTTGTAGAGTAGAAAATTGCAAATTTATAAAAAGCTTCTAAGCAAATATAAACAACGTTCATCTTAAATATCGAAACGTATTCTTAGTAAAATTGATCAGACTGAGAGTTCGATCGAAACTCTTAAAATGCTGGAAAGAAAATCGTGCACACTTCAAGTGCAAACCGAGACTACATTAGAACCCCTTTCTCATCAGAAGCAATTCATAAATCCTATTAATTCGGGCGCCTCAGTATCTAAAGCTCTGAATTATAATATATTAATATAATAATAATATAATATATTAATATAACAATAGTATAACATAATTATATTGCAATATATCATTATAGTTATATTAACACAGATTCCCAGCCAAGTTTCACTCTTTCTTGGCAACTTTCTCTTTAGACTTACTACAATCAAATGTCATTAATATACTATCGCCAAGCATTATTTTATAGAAGGAAAATGCGATAAATTTATACCTGTAATCCATATCACAGACTATCAAAATATAAAGTATTAAAAAAAAACCCCACTTATTTACATACTTAATTCAATACTGTTATTCTGACATTAATCAAATCAGAATGTAAGCAAAATAACTGCTACTTGCACAAAATCACCAAATAACTTACTCAAGTGGAAATCTTATCATTTGATAGTCATGATCATCACCACCACCACAACTACCATCGTCATCATCATTCCCAAGAGATAAGAGATCTCAATGCAGGTGATGCATTAAGCATTTTTTTTTAAGCACGCACCTTAAAACAACACTTTTTAGCTGAGAGAAGCTACCATGAGACCTTAAGAAAGTAAATCCAATTTTAAAAATTTATTAATTAAAATATTTAATGGCATTCAAATATTAAATATTTCCATCAAACATAAATCTTGTTGCCATTGGAAACTTGGTCGGGGAGTGATGGTCGCACCATGGAGAGGATTTTTTCCATTTTTTCGACTTCATTTTGTCTCCTGTTTTTATCCTTGTCCTCCTCCTTCAGTTGTTCCTGATTCTTCTTCTCCTGGTAATAGTTGAGTGATGCAATCTCAATCACATTCTGTAATGTGAACTCAAAAGAATTTCAACGTTGTTGTGCATGCAGTGTAGGTGGATGGAAGCATGAACAAAAACAAAGCTTTTAAAAACAAGTCTAAGAGGAAGAGGAAGCTGATTACAACAAACTAAACAAAAAGGTGAAATGTGAATAAATAAAAAGACATTCTTGACTTTATGCAGAATTATTGAAACTTTGTCCAATGAAATTTGAAGTATTTGCTCCAAAGAAATATTTTTGTTCAAACCTTGGGCATCTTCCTCAAATTTGGTGAAAGTTTGAATGATTTAACTGCACCTCTGAAATCACAGAAGCTTTAAAATAAATATTACTTACAAAAATTATTAAATAAATATTACGTAAACAGTAATCACCTTGATGAGGAAATATTTTAAAATTAAATTAAACTGTTGTAGTAACAAGACCGACATAACAGGTTCGCCGTGATAAACTCGATTGCAAAGTCTAAGAAGTCGTTGGTTGAAACGAAATTAGATTGCAAGGCACCTAATATCAATAAATTCAATAAATTCAATAAATTCTGAATCTCAAACCTTTCATTTCCAACAAGAATGACGGGCTGTTTGGGGTTGAACGAAATGTGAGTCAATTTGGACTTCTTTCTTTTGCCAATTTGTTGCTCGCACAAACTTTCATATTTGCTGACATTCAAGTCGTACACATGCACCTGAACATTCAAGAGACGTCAAACTCAAACTTGTGATTCAATTTTATTTAATAAATAACTAATAAGTAATAAGTAAAACAATAAATAAATAATATTATATAACTGATATATAAATATAGATTATAAAATAATAATAACTAAATAATGTTAATAAATAAAAGACATAACAATAAGTTAAAGCTAATAAGTAAAGCTATAAGTAAAATATGGAATTACAACCTTTCCATCAATTGCAGCAGCAGCAAAAACAGTGGAGGAATATGGCGACCATTCCACGTCCGACACGGGACTTCCGAGATCAAACACCAGCAAAGGAAACCTGAAATTACAAACCTCGATTTTTGTTTGCATCTGTGATTCTAATTAAATTAATTAGCATATCGGAACAACCAATGACCTGCTGCTTATTGACACGTCCCAGATTTTAATCGTCCAATCGTAGCTGCAGGTCATGAAAACGGCAGGATGGTAACGGTTCCACACCACTTTGTGCACGGGACCCGAGTGAGCGTCGTAAGAGCCGACGTATCTGCTCGTTTGGTTCTTCGCACACAAATGCACCATTCCTTCCTCCGTACCGACGACGTACAACTGGTCGTCCGAAGGATGGAAATCGAAAGTCGTTCCCGATGCTGGAGTCACAAATTACGCTTAATTACATTTACTGGCGTAACGACATTTTGAATTACAGGAAGCCTTGCCATTAAGAGGGACAGGAATAGTATCAAGTTGATTGTTAAGATTGTCTTGTTTGTCAAGAGCCAGCTGCATTACAAGTCTGCTGATCAACTCGTTCTGAAAGTTTAATTTGTAATGCAAATTAATTGGAATTTATGCAAAATCATAAATAAATTCGAGGCATTTAAATAAATGATTTCCTAAAGAAGTATTCACTGAAATAAGTATTCAAAGCCACCTTCAAAATTGTCCAACACAAGACCTGCCCATCTCCTGAAACTGAGAAAAACTTGAAGTCACCATCCTCCAACTGCCACTTTACCTGGTGCAACAAAATATTGGAAAGAGGCACTGATTTTAAACTGCAAGTCATGCAATAAATATATTCAAATGACAAAATTACATTAACAAATGATAAAATTAATAATAATGACAGTTATGAGTTCTATTTATGTCTAGGTGAGCAGATTGGCCGAACGGATTGTGTTCGTCCGTGCCGCAGCAATGGCACCAGTCGTAATGTGTCATGTTTGAAATCCGCCCTGCACTGCCATAAGCGCCCTTGGGAAGTAGCGCTATATAAATGGTTAAAAAATCTCCTCTGAGCTACATAAATGAAGTACATTTATTCTGCATAACGACAACCTGCCACACGATGTCGCAGTGTTTTCCTGTTGTTGCATCGCTGACAAAAACAGGTCCATCCCTGTTCCTGATGACATCAAAGACGGCCACGTTTCCATCGTGGAGTCCGACAACTGCAAGGTGAGGGTATTTCGGGTGGAGGTCCAGGCACATGACCCCGCATTTCATGATGAACACGTGCTCGGGGTACGACGGATTCTTCAGGGAGTAAAACAAAACTGCACCATTTCCTTGCTTTTCGAATTCATCTGCAAAGTATTTTAAAAGCTTAAAAAGAAAGCAATTATTGCTACCATTTAAAATAAAATTATAAATCAAGATATTTTTAAATTACAAAAGTTTAAAGTAAATTTGTAAGTAATTGTTGAATTTCAAATGTTTAAACTGCCCACACGATCCAAAAGAGGCTGCAAAAAGATCGAAGTGAAGTTTGCTCCAGCAGAGTTCGGTGATGCAAGAATGCTTCAACTTCTCGAACTTGAACGACCACAGAGGCAACAGAGTGCCCTTTGGATCCCTGAACTCGTCGGACAAATCTTCGTAGTACTTAAAATCTGAATAACCACGTAATTAAGTGATTAATATTTATTAATTTAGTTTATTAGGTATAAATTTAAATGATTGCTTTCATTATCAACAACTAAATATTCAAACATCCTGCAATTGTAGTGTTTGAAGTTACAAGAAGTTCTCAAAAAGTTGCAGATTTGCAACTTCACATGAAGTTCAAAGAACTTTTGAAAAGCCTCTTCAGAGGTGAATTAGGAAAGAATAAAAATAACCACAAAATAAGATTTGTGATTTGTGCTACTTTTTCATTGTAAACATCATTACATTCCCATCAGCACCAACAAACAACCGATGGATCAAGTGTTATTATTATGCATGGATCAAAACACCATCATCATCATCATCACCCCCACCACCATCATCATCATCACCTATCATCTTGATACTCACCCATGGCAACTTCATCAAACATGTTTTGACACACCATTCTTTCAATGATTTTTGCTGATTTTAAACTGCAAAGTTCTGCCTGAGAGGCCTGAGATGATGAAATGATTCCATTATTACAAATTTAATATTTAAAAATTAATTATTACATATTAAATATTTATAATTAACACTTAATATTTATATTTAATTAAACCAAAACAATAATAATTACGGCTCACTCGAGTGTAATTAACAGTTTTTGTATTCATTGATCTTGGTAATTTAAACATTGATTAATATTTTTAAATTTAACCGAATTAGTTGCAATATGTTGCCTGCCAATATAATTCACAATGCACCAGAATAACCTCAAGTGATTCTTGCTTCAATCCTCCTATTTCTTTACTCTGTTTCTTGACCTTTCCATGCTGAAATGATTTATGTCGTTAATCGACGATCTTTCGTTCTCCTTTCGTTTTTACGTCGGCACCTGCCGATTCCAGGTCGGGTGCTCTCGTTGTCGGACGGTCGATGCGCGCGACTTAATTACAATAGTTACGACGTGCGAATAAATATTTCAGACGTCGGGGTTTTCGTGTTCGGCAAATGATCTTCGTTGCTTTAAAGGTGCGTTAAAGAAACATTCGACAAATTGAACGAAAGGTGATCCTACATTCCTCTCGAAGTCCTCTTGGTAAGCATCATGGATGCTCCACTGGGTGACACTTCCTTCGAAATCAACTGTCGGTGGTGGCTCAGTGTAGGTGGTTTTGTCCTGATTTGATTTCGTATCATCATTGAATTGAATAAAATATTTAATGAATCAATTACCATTTAGTTAAGGGAAAGTATTCAATAAATCAATTATCCTTTAATTGAGTAAAAATATATACTAAATTGGCTATCGTTCGGTTATTTGCGATTTAGAATTTAATACGATAAATGGCGATTAAAATAAGTTACCCTCGGAGGGTTGTTGTACGTTTGAGTTCCTCGCTCGGTGAAGTTGAACTGGTTTGTCAGTTTCTTCTTCTGCTTGGTTGCATTGGAAGGCTGTCAAATGTTAACGACTAATGTGAGTAAATAAATTTCTTTACTTGAAAATGATAGCTCATAAAAATAAGGCACTTATGAATAATAACAATAAATTAACCCATACATTAACACTATTTCTTTTTTTTTTATTTAGATCCAGTTTGCCTTTTTACATCCTGCTCTAGATGCTCTGGGACTTAAAATAAATGAAATGCTAAATAAATTAAATAAATAACTGGAAAATCATTGGAATTCCTTGCTAAAACAACTTTGGTAGCTATCAATGATAACATCTTTTTGCTCAACAATTTTGAAATCTTTCATTTTTAATCTGCAAAAGTCAGTGCTTATATTTTTTGTGCAAATATTTCATATTTCCACATCAATAACAACATTAATGGCAAGAGCATTCACATCAACAACAGAAACAATAATAACAGCAATAAATCAACAATTAACCTCCTCCAATGTCTTGTTCTTCTTCACCTCTTCATTTTTTCCATCATCTTCCTCCTCTTCGTCGTCCGTCGCTACCTGCTTCTCCACCGATGACGATGACGTCGTCTCGACTGGCGACATGCAAGGATTGTTTGACGAATGCTTACGAATAATTAATTACCTAATGAATATTAATTAAACTAGAGGGAAGCATTTAAAACCGGGTCTGAGTCGGAGTTGTTTTTTTGCCTCCTCCGAATCGATGTGGATTTTGCTTCCTTCGCATGAAAAGTGAATGGCAACGTGGTTTGAACTCGTTGAAGAGATGAAGCCTCCCGTCTGTTTTGGATTATTATTTTCAATACTACATTCACTTCGTGCAAAATACTTATTATTATTCGTTAATTACATCAGCATGTGTTTACACTGCACAATAACAAATAAAAACAACCTTGTGGTCGAATACAACAAGATTCTTTGGTGCTCTGGGATCATCAGCAGTCAGAATTCTTGTAATTTCTTCTTTTAATTCCTTTGTGTTATTTCATTTTGAATTTAATTTCACAGTAAAACTCAAAAAAAAAATTTTCAAATATTTATGATGAAATTAAGTTAAAGATTAGCAAAACTGTGAAATTTAAAAATAATTTGTACTTGTTCAGTCAACTGCAGCTGATCGGGTGGTTTCAAGATGAGTCGAGAATACTGACAAAAATTAAGCAGCATTTAAGCAACAATTTTCGAATAATTAATGAACATTTACTAACGAAATTCAAATTAAAAATAACAAAGCAAAGTTGCATTGTCATTAAATCATACATCATCTTCCTGTTCAATGCAGGTGCCATTGTCGGATTCCTGCAGAGATTGAAAGAAAATGACGTCAGCTTACGAAAGATTTTGAACGAATTCTTTCTTACTCTTTTGCCTTTTCCTTTGAACCTTGGTCTCGAAATCTGCGATACGCTCGATGCGTCGGTCTGTTTTAAGCAAATAACATTAAAAGTGCCATTTTAATGCAGAAATTATCGTTTCTTTATTATTTCGCTTAAAAAGTTATTAAAGAAAATGAGGTAGGTATGGATAATAAACTTGAAGCACTTCGGAGTTTATAAAAACAAAGCCCAAAACATTAAAAACAGACCATTTTCGTATAGGACTTCATGTTTTGTTCCACAAAAAGTGTTGATTCAAAACTGTTTATCGAAGTGATTCTGAGCCTGATCTCATCGCTAAACTCGAATTTATTTCCATGGTAACCAAAATAAATACTCGCACTTCCTTAGAGAAAAACTATTTCATTTTTAACGATGTCAATCGTTAATTAATTTCAAAATTTATTAAAATAAAAATTTTAATTAAACAATTTTTTAAATTGAGATCCACAAATTTTCAGCGTCATGGAGTTTAAAGGAACCTGACACATTCATTAGAAGGTGGTGAAAAACATTGAAAACAACGTTGAGAGCAAATTGTTATGAGAACAATGTTGACTTAGAAAGAGCAGGTGTGCAACTTGCAACTTGCCACATATTCGGAGTGTTGCATTTTTGGCTAAATGACTTAATCACTATGAAAAACGAAAGTCCTTAATACAACGTTACCCAAGTTCTTAATACAACGTTACCCTAATGACCAAAAAAGTTCAAAGATTTGGCTTTTTTGACTAATGTTTTGCAATTTGACCATAAGCTGCACGTTATGGCGATTTAAAATATTTGATTTATTCACACCGCATTGATGAAACTTTTGTGGCAGCTGGAGCATTGGAACAAGCGAGTGAGATGCGTAGGTAAGCAACTGCATTCACCCTTTAAGCTTTAAAAGTATATCTTTGTCTGACTCTCTCGACTTGCTTGAGTTTCGGAAAATTCGCCTCAATTGCAAAATGTCTGACGACGAATCAAACCGCAGGTGAATTTGTGAATTATTTGAACTATTCGAACTTAATTCACATGGAATGTTTACTTATGTAATCTTTTAATGACATTTACAAACTCAAGGTGATTTTTATGTAAAACCGTTAGTATCACTCCCAAGTCGGGTGGCATTGCCTGTGTGATGTTCGCAGAATTCGTGACGAGCCGAAACAAAATATGTTTTGCGCGTAAACAACCATTTAGCGCTCTTTTTTGTTATTGAAACTCAACAAATGGCAAGGTCATCAGATGAAAACACAACAATAATTCGACAAACATTTCAAAAGTGAAAGAGGATAATACTGATATCCAAAAAAGGATATCACTGATGTGATCTTGTGGAAGAGGCACCGCGGAGAATGTGAAAGCTTTTATTTATTTTAAAATATTTTCATTTACTGTCCGGGTTACATTATTTTATTCGTTAATAATTGACTATTTATTACCTGAATAATTGCTTGTAATTAATGACTCAGCGTTACAATATTTATTTTTTCTCACTTGAATATTTTTCTTTTATATTTCGCAGCGAATCTGAAAGGTGAGATCATCCTTCAAATCCCGAAGCATATTTGGAATTCGAGTGCTTTAGTGATGGAATTGACGTCGAAAATGCATTCATTTGAAATAATAAAAATATCTGCATTTGTAACTAAACTGAACGTGACTTAACAATTAATGTAAAGATGATTTTTTTTTATAAATTAAAATATAACTTTTAGTTAACGTTTTCAATTTGTATGTCTTAAGGAATAAATTTCATAAATTTGAATGAATAAAATAAATAACAAATAAATAAATAATATTTGCAAATAAACATGAAATAACATCCTCAGCGAACATGAAGAAGTCAAACAAACGAAACCTGTTCTTCATAAAGTGAGTTGAAGAAATTATTTACAAAATTAATTATTCGTTAACTAATTAAATTATTTACAAAATAAATTATTCGTTAACTAATTAAATTATTTACAAAATGAATTATTTGTTAACTAATTATATGATAATATTATCTAAAATGGTGTTATTGTTGCTAATGAAGTTAATAAAATAGTAATAACAACAACAACAACAACAACAATAAATTTAAGCGCAATATAATTTATTCATCAAATCATTTGTAATGCAACATCAAACAATAAGATATTTCATAATAACACGTAATAGGATAAATTGTAAAATTATTCGACATGATTACGACATCGTAATTTCTAAAAATAATTGAGTAGAACTACTGATCAGTCTGCTTCCTTGCAATTTTAGAACTTAAAAAC
>MPNW01000262.1:9752-12252 GCA_011800805.1 Hirudo medicinalis | reverse complement strand
GTGCTGCTGCAGGTGATGAGCAACGATGAAATATCGTCCTGTTTGGCGGGAAATTTGATTTATAAGGGAACATTCTCCAAGCAATTTGAGGCTCAAAACGAGAAATATTCGCAAGGGGGATGAATTGAATTACAAATCCATGCTTTTACAGGAGAGGAAACGTTGGAATGAACATTTGAACAAATACGCATTAAATTCATTTAATAACCAGGGATATTATATGTTTATATTATTATTGTGGCTATTTGTAGGATTTAAATTTATTTTTGAAATCAATTTGGTACTTGACAGCAACTTCTGCGTGGATTCTAAAATAATCAGAAAACAACTGCAATTGGCTAAGATTATGTCATCATCATCATCATCATCATCATCATCATCATCATCATCATCATCATCATCATCGTCGTCGTCGTCATCGTCACCATGACTATTTTGTCATCGCTTCATGAAAACGAAAGTGGGAAATCCCCAGCTGTAAGAAATGTTGATCAGAAAATAAAAATAAATAATAATAATAATAATACATTATTATAACGATAATGATAACGATGGCGATGACGCCGACGACGATGATGATGACGACGACGATGATGATGATGATGATGACGATGACGATGATGATGATGATGATGATGATGTATAATGACGACGACGACGATGATGATGATGATGATGATGATGATGATGAGGATGATGACGATGATGACGATGATGATGATGACGATGACGATGATGATGATGATGATGAGGATGATGACGATGATGTGTAAAAACATAATAATAACAAAAGAAGGAATGGGGCCATTTGCGTCTCAGGACCTGCTTATCTTCACCGTTGAAGGGCTTCAATCTAATTGGTTGAAATTATCGCAAGATAATGCAACTCCGTGTGCAAGATGTAATACCTCTGCTTGTGTGAATAATTATTTGGGAATTATTTTTATAACTGTTAAATTCATATTTACATTAATAATTTAAATGACAGACATATTTATTATAATGCATGGGTAGTAAGTTATGTACAAATGATCATCACTTTCTGAAAATTACTTCAAACCATTGTTAATATTCTAATTTTTTGATTTGTTTTAATGGGAAATTAATGGAATGAATCGCTTTATAGTCGTGATTTAACATAGGTGCATGAACAAGTGAATTAGTGAATGAAATCGGTGAATGAATGAATGAATGAATGAATGAATGAATGAGTGAATGAATGGAACGGTAAATGAAAAAGTGAATGAATGAATGGAATGAAATGATTAGATTCTTGATGCCCACAGAGAAACACAGAATTCCACTCAACGTTCTTTCAATATTTTCCCGGGCATTTCATTAAAAAATGCTCTTAAAACAGATTTTGAAAAAACTTTTCACTGATTTCGTGTTTTCTTCGAAGTTAATTTTGAAGAGTTAATAATTTTAATCCTGAAATGTCGATGTTTTTCTTTGAAAAAACAGTTCAAACATTCACCATTGGAAAAGATTCACATTATTGGAATGTTTGTAATAAAAGTTAAAAATCTAATTCTAATAACAGCAACAGCAACAACAACAACAACAACAACAACAACAACAACAACAACAACAACAATAATAATAACATTAATAATAATAATAATAATAATAATATCATTAATAATAATAATAGTAATAAGGTATTACATAACATTTAAATATAATGTACACACACNATCCAACCAACCAACCAACCAACCATCCATCCATCCCACCATCCATCCATCCATCCATCCATCCATCCAACCGTGCATCCATACATCAGCCCATCCATCAATCCATCCATCAATCCATCCATCCCTCCATCTATTTCTCAGTGCAAAGTCACCAAGATTATGTGACGTCATTTCCTTAAAAAAAAAAACGAAAAAAATTAAAATAGAGGAAATTACATTCAATTTTCAAAGCTTTGTGCTGTTATGTGTTATTTATGAACTGGTTAATTATTTAATATTAATTAACAAATAATAGCGTTATTTAACTAATTACTTACAGTTATTATTAGTTAACTAATTAATTATAATTATTATCATTTATCCTTTAATTATTATTATTTATACAATAATTATTATTTAACTAAATAATTGTAATAACTATTTTTTCTAATTAATTAGTGTGATTAATATTTATTTAATTATTAATAACAATGAAATCACAAATTAATTGTGTGTTACTAATCTTAAATTTAAGATTATGCATCCGATAATTACGATAGTTACGTTAACATTTTAATGAACTTTTGTAAAAATAATATTTCGAAAATATAAATAAATAAATTTGTTAATTTTAAATGTATTAAACATAAATATATTAATCATAAATATATCCATTTTAAATTATGAATGAAGCATCCCTACAAAGGATACGAGATAATTTTTCATTTTGGAGTTGTTCCCCGATCTTGATCACCTGGATTAAAGTCCACACCTGGAAGGAATAAGCCTCGAGGAAGTCACAAATCACCTGCATCTGTTGAATA
>MPNW01000261.1:99218-129980 GCA_011800805.1 Hirudo medicinalis | reverse complement strand
TGATGATGATGATGATGATGATGATGATGAGTGATGATGATGATGATGATGATGATGATGATGATGATGATGATGATGATGATGATGATGATGATGATGATGATGATGATGATGATGATGATGATGACGACGACGACGAATTTAGATAATCACTCCCGCATAATTATTATTAGAAATAAGTCGTAGTTTTACGATGCTTGTTATAATTTTATATTTTAATTTTTTTTGTCATATTATTAATATTAATTTTTTTTGTCATATTATTAATATTAATTTTTTTTGTCATATTATTAATATTAATTTTTTTTTGTTGTATTTTCTCCTCATCAATAACTTATTCACATTCTAAAATTCAAAATAATTTCAACGTTTTTAGATGGATTTATGTTCTAATGATGATGATGATGGTGGTGGCGATGATGACGACGATGGCGATGATGGCGATGATGACGATGATGACGATGATGACGATGATGACGATGATGACGATGATGACGATGATGGATATGAGGATAATTATGATAAGCGGTTATAATTTATTGCTCTGAAAAGGTCATGAAAGTCTATCAATAATGCTGACCAACTCATCGGCATCGTCATCATCGTCACCATCGTCATCATCATCATCGTCATCGTCATCATCGTCATCGTCATCGAACTCCGATTAACATTGAGAGCATCCGATGCATTCACGCTCTGAAAGTTGGCATTGACATTAGCTCTTGATAAGCATTTCATTGCTTGCTGATTCAAATTAAATATTTAGCGGTGTGACGGTCCAATATTTTTGATTAAAATGGTTGAAGATGATTGAGGTTCAATCATTTTCAACCTAAAAACTTCTCTTGCGGTTACTGCCATGATCACTACTATGACGTCGTCGTCATCATCATCACCATCATCATCATCGTCATCGTCGTCGTCATCGTCGTCATCATCATCACTACCACCACCATTATCATCGTAATAGTCGTTATTATCATCACTACCATCACCATCATCATCATCATTAGAACAGAAATCCATCTGAAAAAGTTGAAATTATTTTGAATTTTTGAATGTGAATAAGTTATTGATGAGGAGAAAATATTAAAATATAAAATGATAACAAATATAATTAAATTATGACTTGTTTCGAAGGTAATTATGCCGGAGTGATTATCTAAATTGAGATGATTGGATGGATGGATGGATGGATGGATGGATGGATGGATGTATGGACAAAGGAATGAGGAAATTAATTTGAACTGATGAAGAAAATGACGAAAACATTCGTTAAGTCGTCATTTGTTGAAATGTTCCACAACATTCTTGTTTCCAACAATGTGAACTTGGAAATGTGAACTTGGAAATGCGAACTTGGACAACGAACTGAATGAAATAAGTGTGGAGGGGTGCGAGTATTTCATGCTGAATATATTAGTAACTCATTGTAATTGTCTCGAGGAAGCAAAGGCTGCTTTAAAGAATTTAAGCAACAACAAAGCAACAAAAACAACAAAAACAACAAAACGACAACAGCTCCAACAAAATTAACAACAACAACAACAACTACTACTACTACTACTACGACGACGACGACGACGACGACGACGATGTTTAATTTTAAATGTTTTTAGTCGTCTGCTCAAAAGATAAGTTTCTTTTTTTAAGAAAATTTTAAATTTTATTAAAAGTTTTTAAAGTTATTTGAGAATGTGAAAATAACGGCATTATTTTATAAATTATTTATTACAAAATATAATTGCCACAGGAAACAAACGTTCAGTTGGAAATTCAGCTGAAGTGTTTTGTCAAACTTAAGTTGATTGAGTTTGCATCGAGTATTTGTGCGAAACACGAGTAAAATTTCTTTTATTTTGAGAACGCCCCCATAAAAATGTGAAACCATTTTATTAAATAAGAACTTTTTAAGTTAATTTTCTGAATAAACTTTAAAATAAGAATTTCTTTCCAAATATTTTAAACGTCGCCAATAATGGGAATTGAGAACTCCTTAAGAGGAAGTTCTTGTTACTATGGTGACCCGACACAAGCATTTTCAGATATGAATGAATTTCAATTTCATATGGTTGATTGATCGATTGATGAATTGGTTCCTTGATTGAATGAATGATTGATTTTGTTGCTTGAATGGTTGATTGATTGAATGAATGATTGAATTTGTTGATTGAATTTGTTGATTGAATGGTTGATTGATTGAATGAATGATTGAATTTGTTGATTGAATGGTTGATTGATTGAATGATTGATTTATTGATTGATTTATTTATTTATTGATGCTGCATTTGCCTGGAACCAACTTTCGGCCTATCACTGGAATTTCTTAAACTGGAAAAATACTAAATAATTAAACCAATAAATAATAAATATAAAAATTACATCAATCAATTAATATTAATTATCAGTTATTAATTATCAATTATTCACTTAAATAAATTATATTATCAATCACCTTACTAATCAAACAATACAAAGCAAGCACAAGAGAACAAATGAGGCAAGAAATCATAGAAGCACAAAGAACTTTAAGTGGGTGGCTACCCCAGGTGGGGTGGATATTTATGGTGATGAGCGTCGTCGGCTAGCACCTCAGGAAATTGGACGATGTTATTGCATGTAGGGAGCATCCCGAAGTCATGCTGACCACCCAAGAAGGATTGGAGGTGATCATTGGAATTTATCGACAGAGGAAGTACCTGTTACTATCCACCAAGCATTCATCCGTCATCCATCCACCTTTCCATCAATAACATGCACGCCATCAATCTATCCTTCCATTGTAACCATCCATCCATCCATCAGTTCATTCATCATCCATCCATCCATCCATTCATTCATCCATCCATCCATCCATCCATCCATCCATTCATTCATTCATCCATCCATGCATCCATCCATCCATCCATCCATCCATCCATCCATCCATTCATCCATTCATTCATTCATCCATCCATTCATTCATTCATTCATTCATTTTTCATTCATTCCATCCATTTATAAACTCATTGGTTTTGTGAAGCATTCTTTTTTCTAATAAAAGTTACAATTATCAACAAAATGTATTTCATTTTAAAATGAAAATAATCTTAACCTAATAATAAATGTATTTTCATGTTAAAACTTATCATTTCGGTTTTATTTGAAAAAGATTTGCATCGGATGAGATCGTTTTGCAGCAGAAAAAAAAGAATTTTAACGAATTTAAGCCCGCATGAAATGGAAAAGATTGAAGAGTTTTTGATAAGTGACAAGCTTTAGAGTCAAGGAACGATTTATCTTAATATCTGCCCAGCTGTCCGCCAAAACATCGTCATCATCATCACCTCATTTCCAGGCAAATGTTTTCAATTTCCTTCGTTTTAGTGGAGAATTGTTGGCCAAAAGATTTTATTGGTTCTTTATTTCAAAACGATGGCCACCATCAGCGTTCACTTTTCATGGACGTTTGAGACCAACCACGCTACGCAAGCACCACCGCAGAATTGGAGGATTCATGTCAACCATTCTCTGGCAGACGGAAGGTTTTATAATGGAAATCATTTTTTTTGATCATTTCCAGTTTTTTTGAGATTATTTCGCGATAATTCTCAGGATAACATGTCTCATTTTTGGTCCACGGAAACTTAGATGAAATGCACGAAGATAAAAACCGCCAAAAAGTGTTTTAATTCAATTTGTGCTGCAAATGCTGCCCAAAGTTCCTTTAAATGACACGAGGCAATCAAGAAATGTGTCGACATCACTCAGCAGAACGCCTTGATAAATATTCTCGCCATTTTATGATTTTTATTTTTTTCACAAAATACATTCGAACATATTTTCGATTTCACGTCACAATTTCACTCCAATTAGGGCTCATTTGAGCGGCAGAATCTCATGAAATTCGAAACAATTGCTTGTTTTTTATTTTCTTCTTTTTCGGAAATTTTCAAATGACAAATTACCTGCACTTTTAGGAAATGGTTCAAGAAGAGCTTACTTGGAATAGTCCACAGGGAAAATGAACCTATGAAGCAAAAGGACGATGATGATGACGACGACGATGGTGATGATGATGATGACGGCGACGATGATAGTGGTGTTGATGACGATGACGACGATGGCCCAACAAAGCAGCAGGGGTAATGAAAAGATAATTCTGAATCAAGTTCAGGTCCATAAAACTTGAAAGCACGGCTCTGAATGGAAGCTAACATTTCTGCCTCCACAAAGCAAAACATTTTAGACCGGTTAAGAGGTCTCGCATTAACAAGCGGAGATCACAGAAGTTTGGACATTGATTGAAAAATTCTGGAAAGTTTCGCTTCAAAGATTCAAAAGAGAACATTATTCTTTGTTCTTGTGGCGGAGATTCTGAACTCACTTACATCCTCCCTTCCGATGTTTTGATCTCTTTTCCTTTTCTTTTTTACTCTTCCGTTCATCTCTGCTCGGTTTCTTTTGAATTTCAGATTTAATGCGCGGTTTTGGCAGCAGATTTTAGAAGTTGGGATTGCACGTTGAATTGCAACACGTGCATCGACGATCAAACACCCGATAAACCGCTTGAAGAGAATTACAGGTTTGTTTCTGTTAAAGTCTTCCTTGACGAGCGCCGTAAACGTCTGAGTGAAAGTTGAAGTCCTTCGGAGAGAACCTAACGACGAATCATAAAAGTTGGAAAATATTTCGACAGACCAAACATCATTTTCTGGGTTTATCATAACGGGATGAATTCTTTGAATTTACAGGGAAAGGTTGAAACGAGGAACTTGGGTGCAGTAACTCTTGCTGGATCCATTCATGCTGGCTAACGAGAGGTTACGCAAATGTTCGCTTTGCGTGACTCGGCCAAGCGCAAATGCTTAACGCCTCCCACGAAAGGCATCTGCTCTGAACGTCTGCTATTTTCCAGAACTTGTTAGCGCTCTTTAGATTTTTTTTAATCAAAACGCTGCCAACCACCGGCGCCGTAAGATCGCCTTCCTTGAAGGATAGCGCCAAGATTCCGACATTTAACGAGATGGTCTCGGGTTTCGTGGGGGAAAAATTTGAACTACAGCGGGCATGGAGCCAATCTTGGAAATGAATGGTCGAGGTGTTGTGGTGCTGGCACTCTAAGATATGAGGGTGGGCCGAATGAATAAATCACTAGAACAATTCCTCGATTTTGGCCTCGGCATCATAAATGAATTTATTGCTTTACAAATCCAGCGCGAGAGATTTACGTCTCCGAAATATGATGTATGATCTCCCTCGGCGTCGGTCCCTACGGTCACTCCCACCTAATCTGAAACACGCCCAGATGCCGTTCAGGCTCACTATCCGGTCGAGTCACCTCCTGGGCTGATGTTTGTTGATCTTCTACTTTTTTGATCTAATTACGGACACTTTTTTTCACGTCATCGCCATTTTAGTCTCGATTCGTAAATATTTCAGAGACTTTGGTTTATGGGAGTTTGTGCTTAAAATTTGGAACAAGTTGTTCCAAGTTGTTCCAGGTCCTCTCGTTGTCCTCGTCGGTGATGCTAACTTCACGATGTTAGTTCTGAACGGGGATATACTTTCAGCTTCCAATGCATTCGGACGACTTGCCATACTTCCAGTGGAATCAAACTGACACGGTGAGATGGCGAGGGAGGGGAGAGTGACTGCTTTGTTGCTTCTATGCATGGCCGAACAAGTCGCCTGCTTTTTTTTTATATTTTCACTTTGTTTTTTTGTGCTTCGTGTTTTTGTTGTTTAGAATTAATTTGCAACAAATACTCTCATAAAACAGACTCCAAGTCTGAATGTTTAATGTCTTCTTTTGCATGGAGCAGCCTTGTCTCTTATGTTTTATTTACACAATTTTATAGCATGTGATTATTATTATTATTATTATTATTATTATTATTATTATCATCATCATCATCATCATCATCATCATCATCATCATCATCATCATCATCATCATCATCATCATTATTNCTCCATTTCATTCCTCCATTTCATTCCTCCATTTCATTCCTCCATTTCATTCCTCCATTTCATTCCTCCATTTCATTCCTCCATTTCATTCCTCCATTTCATTCCACCATTTCATTCCTCCATTTCATTCCTCCATTTCATTCCTCCATTTCATTCCTCCATTCCATTCCTCCATTTCATTCCTCCATTTCATTCCTCCATTCCAATCCTTCATTTCATTCCTCCAATTTTGTTTACCTGCAATTTCATCTCAACCACTGGTTTAAATTTTCATCTTGAACGAAATAATACTCCCAAACCTTTCTCCTCCTCAGACAATTGTCCGTCAAAACCTTTCAATTTCCTTCGCATTTTTAGAATTTTTTTTCTTCGCGATGATTTCAAACGCAGGAGAAATTGTTGGAAAGATTTTTTATTTAATTTTTATTTAATTTTAACAAGTCGAAATAATAAGGAAACATTTAATTCGCGACGTAATGGAATGAATACGATGAAGATTGTCCTGACGACGACGACGACGACGATGACGATGACGATGATGATGATGATGATGATGATGCCGACGACGACGACGATGACGATGATGATGATGATGATGATGATCGAGATCACTACCACTTGTAATTACGATTTGTATAATTATTGCCTGGAATGTCCGTACGACCATACGATAAGTGTGAAACTGAAAGCACGCTCAATGCTGCTCTTCGAACTGAGTCTTGAAACTGTACACATGTCCTCGGAAAAGTTAGCTGGAAAGCTCCTTACGACAGATGTTTGGACGGACAGCCAGTCACCTGTGAACGAGATAGTTATCCATCTCACCACCAATCCATCTCACCATCAATCCATCATGCACGGAATTCACTCGCCTTCGTCTGCTAAAAAAGTTGCTTTTATTTTCGGCTAATTAATCTGAAGAGCGGATTTCAGAGAGGGTTGTTGTCATTAGTTAGCGTTGAATAAATTATAATAACATTTGCATAAAACGTTGGTTGTCCGCTTAATTATGCGTCAAAATTGTAATCGAACAATTCGATTGCCACAAATGAGAAAGTGTTTACAGCCTCACACGAAGACATAAAAGGTGTCCCTTGTTGATTTTAATAATGATTATGATGATGATGACGACGATGGCGATGGTTATGATGACGACGACGACGACGGTGATGATTGGTGATGATGATGATGGATGTGGTGGTGGCGGTGGCGGTGATGATGATAATGATGATGATGATGATAACGATCCATTTCTTATTTCCATAAGGAAGGAGGACGGAAGATGAAAGTAGTTCGAAATGAAGACAAAAACCTCAAACGGTCGAAAAACACTTTCCAAATGGAAGACTTTGGGGCAAAGAAATCCTTTCTCTTGCCTAAGATACGACATTCTTTTCATTGCTCCTCGTACTTGCACTGATTAGGTGGCTTTAATTTCTTTGCGAGTTTTATGGGGCGTAGCAAATGCTCATCACTAATTTCCACAACCCTAGCCAGCGGAGAGGAGAGAAAAATAACAGATGAGAAGGAATAACTTAGAGGAATGACTGCAATTTCATGACATGCAAACAGCCGACCTCTGACACTAGGCCACTCCTAGGCTCTCAAGATGAATGTTATGACAACCCTATGCGACCCGACGAGAATTAGTGCTAATCATATTTTCCCAACTGGAGTAGCCGATACGAAATGCACTGGAAATTAGAACTACCTGGGAGTTTTACCCCCTCCCAGCCACCCACCCACTCCATCTGGTCGTCATGTACAGCCCCCCCTCCGATTGGCCAAAGATGAATGGTCAGGTGGAATCGTATTTCGAGTGGTGAGAATTGAAACGGAAAAGGCAAAAATAAGAGAGTAAAATAAAACAAGAGAACAGCAGTAATTTTGTGCAATTTCAGTCCTTCGCTGGGATGAATTATGTTCCGACTTCCGCAGCAATTACAAGCGAGATCTATAATGCCTCCCTTAACCACCAAACAATCCACCAGGCAATTAATTGGCTTGTCAAAAATCATCCCTTCCGACAAAAAGTGGGGGATTTCCAACTCCCTCCCTCCCCACCCATTCCTCCATTACATGAGAATAGCTTTAATGGCTTTCCTCAGAGGTGGGTATTAATTTCGGATTTTCGGAGGATTTTCGTTGATTGTGATGTCTTCGGTTGAGGATCGTTTCTCTCGTCGTGCGAGTTTTTTTCTGCATGTAGATGGAGTCATTCCGTGGTGTGTTTGTTGACGGAAGGAAGTGTAAGGAAATGTGTTTTCGTGAAATATTTTATAAATCTTAATTTTAAGAAAATCATCTTCTTAAAATATTTTGAAATAATGCACCGGAAATCATGAAATGGTTTCTTTACTAGTTTAGATAGTTTATTATTAGTTCTAGTTTATTAGTTTAAATAGCAATTACTTACAAAACGCTTGAAAAATCATTTATGATCATTTATGAATAAATTTCAGAAAAACTGAAAAATTATAAACACAAACAAACAAACAAACAAACAAACTGAAAGCAAATTGAAGAAGAGTTGTGCACTCCTCCAACTGATTGAGGATGCAAATAAAGTTTCCACCACACTCGTCAGTTGTGAGTGTTGTTAGTGTTGTGAGTGTTATGAGTGTTTGAGTATCGCTTCAAATTCAACAACACCAACACATTCTGGCATCTGTTTCTGATGCACTTGTGGTGCTTTAAAATCTTCCAATACGACAGAAACCAAAGTTAACCGCCTCAAAAAATGTTCCTTACAACGCATTTCGAATGATTCAGACCAATCACTTCACTCCACTTCACTCCACCTCACTCCATTTCATTCACTACAGCATCTGCTCGGAATTCATCATAAGAGGGAAGGTTTTTCCAAAGGTCCTGCACTCCACGACGTCACGAATGATGGAACCAGCAACCTCGCGACCTCAAAACCAACCGAAGATGGAAAACTCACAACTTCATTTCCGCCTCGTCCCTCCTGAAAATCACGTGACGCTGGGAAACCTTCGTGACGTCATCGCCGCTGCTCTGACCACGCCCACTGTCGCTGTTCGACTCGCTAGTAGGTGAGGACGCTTTGATGAAGTCGTTGTAGAAGTGCTTGACGAAGGACACGACAGAACACGGCTTAGAGTTAACCTGGAAGTACAAAGCATTAAAAAAGCAGACTTTAACGGATGCTCCTCAAGAGACTCCATTAAGTTTTTATCCGAACGCCCGAAGATCAAAGAGTCCTTCACCAACTGGATCGATGGATTCTTGATCCAAACTGCTGATGTCGATCACCTTCGTGGGAAACTCGAATCTGGATGCGGAGGTGGAGGCGATGTTCGGATGGAAAAGCGTTTCCGTCTCCTCCATGTTGGCCGGACGCCCCCCGTCGTGAGCGATATTTAAGGAGTAAAATGGCCGCCAATTCATGGCCAGGTCGTTCGATTGGCTGTAATGGTTTTCAACGGCGGCCTTTTGATACTTTTTCTTGCCGAGATTTCCGAACACGCCAGAGGTCGCGTTCTTGGTGTTGTTCTTGTTGTTTTGGGGGCGTGGAAAGGCGTCGCCGGACAACAACAGCAATTTGCTGGTCGTGTTTCCAATGTCGTTGTCGCAACTGGTGCTCCTGTTGGCGGTTTTATGGGCGCTCGTCTCGTTGCTGCTCTCGTGGAGTCTATGTTTGTTCTTGATAAGGCAGATGACGGCAATGAGTGAGCTGATGAGGACTAAAATGACGGCTAACGTTATGGCCAGTGTTTGTGCCAAGTCCTCGCTGGCCAAGAGGTGATAAACGGCATGAAGTTTGCTGCGCTCCGAGGGCTGCAAACGATTCGACGATTTGGACGAGGTACTCGACTGTGCAAGTTCATTTCTGGCAACAAGAACGAGTACCGACGTGGAATTCAAAGATGGAAAACCTTGATCTGTCACGGAGACGACCAGCTGCCTGTGGAACTCCAGTGCTTCGCGTGGAATGTGTCCCTGACTGATATCGTTTACCTCGATGTATCGCGAGAGAAACAACATCCCACTGGAGGACTCCAACTCGAAAAGATTGTCTTCGTTTCCACTCTCGATGGAAAACTTCAGGTTGGCGTTGTGAATGAAATCAGGATCGTAGGCAGAAAGTTTGGTTATGGCTAGTCCTGGAGCCTCGTCTAGAGAGAAGTACACGTGATCGTTTCCAGTGCTTGGAAAAGTGAAGTAAGGAATATTGTCGTTCTGGTCCTCGACTACGATTTCGATGACAGCACAAGAAATTATTTTCGATTTTATGGCTTGGTAGTTGCCAACTCCAAACTTGTAATTGGTCTGAGCTTCTTGAGCTTTACGGCTGAGATATGCGACCACGAAAAAGGAGTAAAATTCTTGTTCTTCTCGGTCCAAAGATTCCACACTCCAAATGGAACCCTTGTCTGCCTCCATGCGAAAAGGCAGGTTGGCAAATTCGAATACGGCATGGTAGGTGGAGTTGATCCGACACGGAGTGGTCGTCAGGAAGTACTGGAGTGTCCTCGTAGCTGGAACTTTGAAGGATTTCACTTCGACTTTTCCCAGGAACGCCTTTGCATTTGTGTTTTCCTTAACGCTGAATCTGTACAGCTGCTGAGTGAAGTCCGTACGTTCGCTGACGACGTCATGAACGTGTACGACGAGTCTCACTGACGAGGATCTGGGAGGATTGCCCTTGTCTGTGGCCACAACGAGGACTTCGAACTTTGTGATATTGGGTTTGAGTTCGAGAGCTCTGATGGTGCTGACGATGCCAGTGCTTGGATCGATTTCAATTAAAGGCGCAGATTTGTTTCTCGACGACAACATGAAGACGACTTCTCCGTTTGAGCCTTCATCGACGTCTAAGGCCGTCATTTGAATGAGCGAAGTTCCAATTGGAGTGTCCTCGTTGGCAGAGCAGTCGTAGGACTGCTTCATGAACACGGGGGCATTGTCATTTCTGTCGAGGATCTGAACGTTCAGAGTCAGACTCGATGAGAGAGGAGGTTCTCCGAAGTCGGAGCAGTGGATGACTGCCTTCTCACGATCAGACACTTCTCTGTCGAAGATACGAGCGGTGATGAGCTTGAACTCGGTTTGATACATCTGAGAAAGAAGAAAATCCTTGCTCAGGTCGTTCAAATCCGAAACGTTGCTGGAGGAGTTTTGGAACAACTTGCACTCAAATTTCCCGTTCTGATCGCTGTCCGCATCCTCGACTGTTATGTGAGCCACGAATGTTCCGACACCTGAATTTTCAAACACCTGAGGAAGATTCTCATATTTAGACAAATTCCTGCGAGAGTTAAATTCCATCTTCGATGCGTTAAAAGTGGGTCGACCGTTTGCGCCCAAATTGGACTTGGCTGGTTGGTTTTTATTTTTTAGTGATTGGAGGGGTTGAGATTGAGAATTGATCTTGATGATTGGACTGTTGTCGTTCACGTCCTGCAATTTGACGAGCACGAGAGCCTGCGAGGAGAGTTTCTCTGTTTGTCCCTGATCGGAAGCTACCACGTACAGCATCATGAGATGGCCGGACTCGTAGTCCAAGGAAGCTCGAGTCGTTAACCTGCCCGTAACCTCATCAAGTAGATAGATGTCTCCATAGCGTGACAGGGTTTCGGGGGAGAAGTGATAGCGCACGAGACCGTTAAGTCCTTGGTCTTGGTCTTTGGCACGGAGTCTCAAGAGGGTGGTGTTGGCGGGAACGTCCTCTCTGACTTGGATCTCGTATGATGAGTTGTCGAAGTGCGGCACGTTATCGTTAGAATCGAGTACCGTTATGTTGATGAGCATGCTGGATGAAAGACGGGGATCACCTCCGTCGAATGCTTCGATCTGCGAAGTATGTTTGCGTCACACTTATTAACAAACATGAGAGTTTGTGATTGTCTGCGTTCAAACCTTCAACTCATAACAGTCAAGCATTCGTTTTATTTGACATAATTAATTAATTGAATCATCACCATCATCATCATCATTATCTGCTTAACGTAAGAAGTAAAGGGGAGGGAGCACCTCAGGTCACAATGTTCTGCCACCAGCATAAACACGTCGCGTACCCAAATCTACTCAGATCATCTTCAAAATCCTTTTTGTCGAATTATTGAACATAATTCCGTTTACATGTTTTACTTTTTCAACTTAAAATGATTTATTAGGTGAAATTGGAAATTTATTAAAAATAATCCATAAATTTAAACACTTTGACTAAAAAAAAAACAACAACAATAACAGTGATTTCTATGTTCATCGAATTTATCTTTTCGCTAAATGGTTTTGCAATTCGAAATCTTCGACTCAAGTAATTCGACTGAGTTCATCAAGGAATTATTTGCAAACATAAACTACAATCTCATCCTGCAACGCATGCTGTTGTTGATTTGAAGACTGGAGTCCTGATAAATGTCATGTTTTTGCTGCATGTCCTTCAACACTTAACTTAGGCTTTTCAAATGGATGTGGCATGTTTACAAATATCACAAGGATACCACATGAGGCATCCATATGGACATCACAAGGATACCTCATGGACGCCACATGGATAACATATGAATATAAGCTAAGCTTGGCAATCGAGACCGACTAGGATTTTCAATAAAATCCTTCGCAATTTTTCCGTTAAAGCCACATAATGTCTTACTTCTTTAACCTTGAGTGGATGCATGGAAAATTCAACAAAAAACTTGCTCATCTTGGTTTTCATCGACCTATTAAAGTCACAATTTCATCTTTTCACCCGAAAATGTCATATATTTCACTCCACTAATAATCGGTGCCGTTGAATAAAATGAACTCCACTGTACCACTGGCTGGTTAGGATGATTAAAACATCATTTCCAATACCTGGAATTAAGTACTGCCTCAAGCAAAAACCCCTCGGAACGACTTGGCATCAGTTGCAAGTATGCGCGCGTCCTCATAAATCCCAGCGACATCGTTCATAAATACGACAACAAAACAAAGGTCCAACAACAACAACAATCATTTGCAGCATTCATTCCTATAGTAATTCTGACTTTACAAAGAAGCAGCTTGCATGTTCTAAATCGTGAAGTCTTTTTGTTCTGCTCATGAACGTTTCATGCACTAAGCAGTTTTTATGGAACTTAGATCCTCATAATTCGCTCGACCACGTTTTGTCAGATGCTCCTCCAAGGGTTGTGTAAACAATATTAACCTCGTGCTTTCCAAAGTTCTACAACAGTTGAAACCTCTGGTGATTTTAACGAACTTTAGGGTCCGCTAATTTTTATTTACGTGTTCCGCTCGGACTTGCCTGATCCAAGTATTCTGCACGTAAGAAGAAAATAGAAGCTAATTTTAAGTAAGATGACTGCTTAACGAGCAAACCTTGAAAATGTACATGTCCCTGATCTCTCGGTCCAAGTGGTTCTTGAGGGACAGTCTGAGGTGACTGGAAGCAGCGGTAGAAAGATGATTCTGCCTCGATTGATTCGGCGACAAAGATTTTGGAGCCTGAAGTTCAGCCGATCTCCCCACTAAAATTTCTTGGGAACCTGACGGGATGACGACACTGCGCTGCTGCATCGGAAGAAGTTCGAAGTTCTCCTGAGGAGGAACCAGTCTGTAGCCGTAAAGTCCGTTCCTGCCGCTGTCTGGGTCCGAGGCGTCCGGAAGAATGAAGGAAGCACCTGGTTCAGCAGTTTCGGAGACCTCGAAATGTTGAGAGGAAGTTGGGAAACGAGGTGCGTTGTCGTTGGTGTCGATGATGTGGAGGCGCACTTTGATGATCTTCAGAGCTGCCACAGGCTTGATTACCACGTCGACCTCAAAGTGGATTTGTAATTTGGAATTTCAACATTAATTTTTTAAATAAAGAAACTTTAGAGACAGGAGGGGCAGCTGGAATCGTCAGTTAAACGCTTTTAGTAAAATCAACATGTCGAGTTTTTTTTAGGATGAGTTTTTGATATTTTGATATTTTTTGGTTACAAATTCATTATTAATCTCGATATTTTCGGAGATTAATTTAAAATTTGAATGATTTAATCTCCAAATGACAACTAAAAGGCAAACTTAGAATAAGGAAAACATGAAACACGTGAGTAGAAAGCCTAAGATGATCACAACTTATCAAAATGGGTGAGCCTAATCCTGAAATCGTGGCCTCTTAGTCAGAGGAGCGACTTACCTTAATGAAACAGTCCTCTTCTGCTGCCAAACAAATTGCTTCCCTGTCAATAACGCTGGTTAAGTGTATGATCCCTGACAGCTCATCCATACTGATGTTCTTCCTCAGATGAGATGGAATGGCCAGGAAGCTGCATTTCACTTTTCCATTGAATTTCGACCGCTTGATCTCCTTCGCTATGACGTCGCAGGTCGGTTGCTTCTTTGGCTCGATGTTCTCGGTGAAGTGGCAGTCGAGGACAGAGTCTCGTCTTTCGACGTTTTCCGACGTCACAACCGTCAACTCTTCTTCCACGAGAAGAAACGAAATGAAGAAAATGTAACCAGCAGACCTCATTCTGTGATTGTAATGAAGACGAATAGTCTTTCCAGTAAGATTAATTCAACGGAAGAGGAACTGTTCGGAAGACTGGAAAAATGGAAAAGAGTTCCAGTATCCGAACAGAGATTCTAATAAAGTAGCGAATAGACGCAATCGTGGCATTCATCCTAATTACTATTACTATTCCTTCCAATTACGCAAGCGCCTTTTTTCTACTTTTCGTCCTTAAAAAGAACTCCTTAATTTCCCAAAAAAAAAAAAAAAAAAACCCGGTCAGCGCTGGCAAAATGTAGGAGCAATTACAGAGCGACACGAGACCCACTTCCACTCTGTTATTTCCGCAGATCCGTGCTAGGTTACCATTCGACGTCGAGTGTTTTTGTAATGGTCTCGCTTGATTAAGCAGTCGTCACACGTCAGAACGTCTGCCAGGTTTTAGCGCCTTCGACGCTTTAAAACGAAACGTGCACAGAGCGGTCCTCGCTCCGATTTTAAATCCTTCCGACCACACACCAGCAGTTATTGCCTCTCCGGTGCACGTTGTTGTTGTTGTTGGAAACCTGGAGAGAAACTGCGGTTGTCTGAAGATCCGCTGTTGTTGTTATAATTAAAATAATTTCGATTGTCATTATGAGCGTAATTGTGACGAGAAGATAATAATTTCACTCCTCAAATTGTAGGGGGTTGTTTTGAAGTTCTAATGATTCGAAACTTGAAAGGCTTTTACTCTGAGCGACCATTTGCTGCCATTCAGTTGATTATGAACGAAGATTCCTCGAAAATATTTTGCGATTATTCATTTCAATTAATTAAATATTGAGCAACGATTTGAATTGATTTAACAAATATTCTCTTATAATTTCTATTTAAATCGTAATAATGAATGGGCAATGTAATCTAAATACGAAGTCGAAACTCGAGTTTCCATTGCATGGAATCATTTTTTTTATGGATCATCACAAACACAGCGTGAAGATAGTTACCCAAATATCCTAAATTGCAATTTATAATCGAAAAAATAATTTATTTATGCAAAGTGCTTAACCTTTGTAATAAATAAACTTTATCCTCCTTAAGAACTATGAACAATTTGCGGCGGTAACTTCGGCAGACTAAATATTTACTAACTCCAGCAAAATGAGCCGTGTTATGCGCCCTAATAAAGGTGTTACATAAATTCTCATCAGTTTCACGCAGGTGGAACTTTCCATGTTTTCCATTAATATTGCAATTTATATGAAAAGGGCCAGTAAATAATATCTAAAAAATTTAATAACATTTTGTGCGTCTAAATAAGAAATTAAAAACGCACCCATTCCTTGCTCGATTGTTTTTGCGTAATGCACTCGGGTTTTTTGCGGACGTTTGAGGAAGTCTCCGCTCAGGAGGCACGTGATCTGAAACACGTTTTTGAACTTTCTACTAATAAATATTTCAGTTTGTATTTATTTTTAAATTTTTCAAATCTTATTCGAGTCAGAAAGACATTCTTGAGTGGCGTTTCGGAAACTCGCTGTTCTTGCGTCTCCTACTTAATTAAGCATTGGTCGAGTGCAGTACGCCACAAAGAATGGAAGTTTTTCATTCACTCACCTCGGAAGAAATATTAAACTTTAACTTCCCTAATGAGTTTTTGCAAAAATAGAAAGACTATTGCGTCTCTTTTTCATAAATTCACAGTCGTTCTGTTGGATTTTACAATGTCCGTGAATGTCACCTGCATCCAGCGCTTTTAAAGAAAACACATTTTCTTTGCTTATTTTCTGAGCTTCGGATTGGCTCCGCAGAAATGTCATCCTACTTTGGTTTTCTTCCTTTGAAATGTTGAGATCTTCAGAGACTCGAGGCGCTTATTTTCGGTGCAAATGGCGTACAAGCAGAAGACATCGAGAGAATTGAAAGTTTTGAATTTAATGAGAAAATGTTCCACTAATCCTTGGTGGAACAGAGGATGCATCCGTGTCGCCTCATCACTCTTTCACACTCGAGTTACTCACTTGAAAGTTGTGTTCGATGTTGCACGCTCCCAAGTTTTGATGCCTCCATTCGTTCATCGCATCGATCAGACGATCAATCAATCACCGAATCACGGATCAGACTTTCAAAGGATGTAGCGCTCGGAGATTTAAATTTTCAATGGCACGCCTTCCCTCCAGGTATTTTCACTCCATCTGGAGATTACTACTTGATCACGTCCGCTGATGCAAGAGGAAAAGAGAGATAAATAAACGGGAGAAGGGGAGGTGTGACTAGGCATGCTGGTCTACGAGAAGATAAGGCGATATTTGTTTTATTGGGGAACTATTTCATTTGCCAGCCATGCTCCATCAATCACTTGATTCTCCGGCAGAACTTAGCGGGACCACAGGACTCCACGCCACCCTACTTCCGGTGACCATGTTCGCGAGGAAGATAAGAAATTTAAAGAAAAATATTACACTGGGGCTTCATTGAAAGCACAAATGCCTCTTTGAACAATGGACGTGCGGAGACAAAGGATGACTTAGAAGCTCGAGGAAATAATATTTGAATGGTAATTCAAAATTAATGTCTCTTCCTTCCTTCACAACTCCCAAGACGCGTTCGGATGTTGTTTTCAGTCTTTTCAGAAATATTTGTTTGCACTTCAGCTTTTTTTGTATTTAAATTATTCATTTCTCCGCTGAGAATTTTTATTTTTAAAAATGAATTTGTCGCGAAAATGAAGGTGAGTATATTCCAGAGACACCTTCCGAATACATTAAAAACTTTAGGACCAAGTGTGTCTACGAAACGTTCAAATTTGGGGAGGCAAATGGTGTCTCAGAGTTGATGGAAACAGAGATTAGTTGAGTAGAAATAGAGACATTTTAATCTTATTCCGCCGAAACTTTGAGTAGGAGTTGTACGAAAGAAAACATGGATGGTTGGGGGAATTTAATTGAAAGCGGTTGATGGATGTGGGTGTTTATTGATTTTCAGGCGTCATTTGCTGCTCTGTACACGTCGCTAATTAAGTTTGTCAGTATTTTTAACAGCGTACTCTCGATGTACGGCAGTGATCTGCTTTAATGTACTTAACATTTATTTCACAATTAAACTGATTAATTAGACGATTTTTTCCGTGGATTAACTTGCAAATTCCTCTTGGTTCTTCGCATGGTCTCGGATCGCGAGCACAAATCTATGACGATTCTTCAAAGATTTGAGTTGGAAATTGATAATTGGAGGAGGAGGAGGAAATTAATTAAATTCCGGGGATACGTGGGTGGTCTCGTAGAAGCCTTGGAATGTGAAATTGTAGCAGGTGTCCGTAAATCTGCATGAGTTTCTGTCCACTTAGGGGTGTGCTACACAAATCTTGTCGTTATTCATAAGTGGATTTATGACCATTCATGAACTAATTCATGAACTCACATCTTAAGCTCTTTCTCATCCTCAAAAACATTACTTTGCTTTTTATAATTTATAAACTCCTATAAATTTTCAGTTAATTTAATTGCGTTTTAGACCAAATGTTGAATTGGTTGGCATTTCAGTTTGTCTGAGTTTACAATTTGAAACTAAAGCGGAATTAGGTTAACAAAGGTTTATTTTTTCAATTGCTTGACAACTGCATAATTTCAACAGATTCGTTTTCCAGGAATGAAGCTTCTTCAAAAACTTTTGAATTTGTATCAAAATGCCGCAGAGAAATTTGGGTTAAAATTATTCTCGACACTTTTATGGTTTTGTTTGAATTTATTTCTTAGAAATGTTTAAATCTCGTAATCATTCCATAATTCCCAGGATTGAGGATTTTTCGTACGCGTCACAAAACAAACTAATTAGTTTTTATCGTTGCCCATAGCAACTGGTTCTAGTTGCTTATAAATTCTTGGAAAAGCTCAAGAAATGTTTGAATAGCATTAAAATAACCATTTTGGGTTTAATCTTGGAGGAAATTACAAGATCTTACGATTCTAAAGAATTGTGATAAATTCACTTCACGGGAAATATTTCCTCAGAAACGCTATTTTGAATTGTATAAAATGATTATGGTTAAATTAAATGAATTGAACTGAAAATACATGTTTCGATCGTAAATGTGAGCAGAGGTACTGTGATTTATTACGTAGTCTGCCATCTGCTGTGCGTCATGGAAATATTTGCTAATTACTGAATCAATATGCAGTGCGTAGTTGTTCACCTGCAACTTATTTCAGTTACTTTTCAGAACTTAATTAAAAGTCATTGTAATAATATTGTAACTTAATTAAAAGTCATTGTAACAATATTGTAACTTAATTAAAAGTCATTGTAATAATATTGTAACTTAATTAAAAGTCATTGTAATAATATTGCAACTTAATTAAAAGTCATTGTAATAATATTGTAACTTAATTAAAAGTCATTGTAACAATATTGTAACTTAATTAAAAGTCATTGTAATAATATTGCAACTTGTTTAAAAACAATTTTAATTCAAAAGTTACTGACATTCAAGTACCAAAAAAGAACTATTTGTAACTTGAAGTTACACACGGCAGATAATCATATCCGAAACATGATCACATAAAAAAACATACAATGTATAGATCACATCAGGGTCACTTGAATGTTACTTGAGAAATCAATTTATCAGAGCATTTAGTATTAAATATTTTAGATAAACAAAGTACAATTGGTGAACGCAAATATTTATTTTCAAAATTTGATTTGAAAAAATGATGCAGCTTTTGCTTGGGTTCGTTTCCCACATGCAACCAAAATGTATCGACAAGTAAAACCAACCAACCCTCCATGGATTCCCATCACTACCCTCTTCAATCTCTCATTAATTCCCCATTAATCCACCACTAATTGTGGTGGAAAAGAAAACAGCACCAGATACCGACGGATGAGAAAGCATGAATGAGAGGTAAATTATCCGATGATAAGAGTACGTTATCAGTTTAAGTGGATAATCAAATTAATAGCCGGTCCTTGTTTCAGATGATGCTTTGATTGAAATGAATTGCTTTAAAAATAATCGCATCAATTTATCTCTCAATCATTCATTTGAGCTCTCGAACAGTATTAGAAGATTTGATGGACTAGTAAATGAGTAATAATTCATTAAACAGTCATTAATGAATTTTAAATTCATTAATTAATTTTAAATTCATCTCGAAGCATGGCATGCATTCGATAGAAGACTCAGATCCTGATTGGTCCTCTGATCCGAAGACCGTTCAACGAACTCCCAGTGAACAATAACAATTATTTAAATATTATTTCATATTAATATTTTATTATTATAATTATTAGCCTTTTTCGTCGCAATCTTTATGATAATTTCAATTCGACAGGCAATGAATCAAAATCCATCCAAAATCGGAGGATGACCACAACGGAGAAATAAAAGTGAGGAGAGACATATTTTTCTCAAATATCAAAGGTTATAAGCTGAAATCCACTAAGGTTAATAACCCTTTCTAAGGTCAATAACTCATTTTAAGGTCAATAATTCTTTTTAAGGTTAATAACCCTTCATAAGGTTACACAAGGGTTAACATGGATTTTTCTTCTCAACATTGAGCAGGAATTCTTGAAAATACAAGAAGCCCTTCAATGTTTTGCTTTTCTTTAAGTTCTTTTTTTAAAGAAGGCCCACACACGCATCCTCATCGCTTGATTATAAAGTCGATGCTAATGACAAAATGGATGTTCATTAACACATACATATTCACACGTTATCACGTATCATTATAACATTCACACAAACATCCCGCTGTATGATAGACAATTTTTTGTAGGGTTCACAGCACCTATCAGTGATACGTTCCATGTTTATTTGATTAAAATCCATAAAAGGCCACAAAAGAATTTCATAAAATTTTATTCCGTGAAAAACATTTTTTTGCTTTAAAAATGGTCGTCTTAAATTGAAAGAAACAAGGAAAGGGGAAGGACTTACAGGCCGCTCCTGCAATTGCCGTCTGTCTCTGTCAGACTTTCTTTGGAAATATTTGGTTTTTATTTGTTTTTAAATTAGCAAATTTAATTCGCAATCAACCTCAGCAGTTGATTACATTGCTACATTACATTACGATACATTGCAGTTACATTGAATCAACTGAATCAATGTACAATGTAAATGCTTCGCTGACTTAAACTCCTAATGCGATGGTGATGATGATTTTGATTTGAATATCATTACTCATAATCTTAAATTCGTCAGAAACCAACTTGAAACAAGAAATTATTTGCGGGCAAGGTGAACATAACATTACAATTAATTACAACTAATTAACATAACATCATAGTAATACTACTATCGAATTATTCGTAACAGGGAGGTAACAGGATAAGATCCGATCATCATCATCATCATCATGAGTAATCAGGCATCCATCCAGCAGACAGTAGACAGACACGTGCAGGCACATTCTGTGTTACTCAAAATTTGGTTATGCGATGATGATGATGATGATGATGATGATATTGACGATGGAGGCTTTGATGATGGCAACGATGCTGCTGGTAATGATGATAATTACCTCCGTGAGTCGCGTCAGAGATGGTGACAATTTCAGATGGTTTTTTTTGTCAAATTATTGTGAAAATACAAAATGCATCCTTGATTTTAATAAATCCTATTTTGAATAAATTAGATTTATGATCTATTCGGCAGAATTAAGATAAATAAAAAGTATTGAATTTATTCAGAATATTTAGAATTAGATATAAAAATTACCAAAACTAAATTCTCTTTAAATCTGAGGTAATGAAATGCTCTCATGCGATGGGAAATATCTGACATGGGTCTGGAATGACAAAAGACAATTGACAGCCTCTGCCCTGTCATCCTGTCATGTCTAATGATCATCTCTGACATGAGCATGAACAAATGAGCAGTCCTTCCTTCATTCCTTATTTCTTTCCTACCTTCCTTCCTTCCTTCCTTCCTTACGTGCGTGAAAATGGATCGATTGATATGGATTTTTCTGCCAAATTATTGGTTTCTTATTATCGATCACTCATTTGTTTACATCAACTGACAGTATCCAGGATAGGTGGCGTGGTTTCCAAGTGGAATGGAAATGAAAGTGAAGACCATTTGGTGCGCGAAGTTTCAGGTGATTGATTTAGCATCGATGTTAGGGAACTCGTTGACCTCATGACCTGAACTCTGACCATCAGGGCCACTACCAGCCCACACAACACTTAGCGTGACCAGCGGTTGTTCGACCCAAATCACTGGAAATGGTTGAAATTGCTTCCAATAACTCTTCCAGTTGAAAGGAATAAATCGGCTCTTTCTTCATCTGTCTCCTCAATGGCATCCAATATTTCCCCAGTTTATTGCCCATTTGAAACATTCATTTCGTCAGCGCCACTAATAAAATAATTTCAAGTTATTACATAATTTAATAATAATAATAATAATAATAATAATAATAGTTTATAATGAGATGTTTGCAAGAGTCAGAATTTTCTACTTTTTTCTTTAAAAAGTATGTCATCTTCCCCAATCACGTCTCGAGTTTTGTTTGATCGACGAGTGAAGTCAGTTTGTTTTTCAACTGACTCCTGATCAGAGACCTTGTGAAGACGTCGATTTTCAGTTTGTGGAGAGCCTGGAATGAGGATCTCCTCTCCTGGAGAGGATTGTGGTGATCGTCAGACTGGAAGGAATCGTTGTTATCACGATTGTTGTTATTGCTTTCATTCGTGGCCAGTGAAACGGTCGAGGACAGCAGGAGGTTCTCTTCTAGATTTTCCAGGAATTCTTGTCGGTTTCCCGTCGCCATGGCTTCCAGCTGCTTTCGGCGCTTCTCGAGGAGTTGAAGGACTCTGTCCCTGGTTTCGCAGACGACGACGCACGAGAAAACAATGGCGAAACTACCGCAGCTCATGACAACAGGACCGATGTAAATGAGGTACTTAAGCTTAGATTCTTCGGCATGAACCTCGTCTCGGAGATCCAGAGTTGGTCCAACGGCAGATGCTAATGAACAGTCGTTTGTACATTCAATTGGAGGACTTGCATCGGTGCTCTTGGCTTCCTCAGCTGGAGACGAAGGACTCAGACTAATGGTTCTGTTGACGTGATGAACTGAAGTTTGTTTGACTTTTGTCAGAGATGATTTCTGTAACACGTTTTTGTTTTCAGCTTCGTAGCCAAGGATGCAGAGAGTAATTCCAATGCAGATGATGACGATGCCAGCCAATGTGGCCACAAGGGCTTGCCAGATGAAGGGCACGTAGAATTGTTGCTGTTGGCTCTTCACCTGCTGAGACTTTCTCTCCTTTTCCAGTTCCAACTGCTGCTGTCGGTAGACATGGTAATTGGCAGAGGGAAGTTTGTAAAGATGGAGTTGGACCTTTTCAGAAGTTTCCCCTGCTGATTGACCTGGATGTTTTGTTATATGATAATTTCTTTTACTTTCGTTTATCATAATTCATTCACATTAATGTAATGCAATATTCTGGCATTAGATGTTATCATATGTAAAATAATTGTTTTATAATAATAATAATTTTAATTAAAAAAAATAGAATAATAATAATAACGACAATAATGGTTATTATTGATATAGGGAGATGTGGAATGGATAAAAGCAGAAATGATGACCTCCTGATGGTGATGAACAACTTGGTCGGTGTAAGTTGGAGCGGTTGGCACTTCTGAGAATCCTTCCCGCTGTAAACATTCTCGTCTGCCTGTAAATTGAATTTACAGTGGTCCAAAATTATGCTTCGCTTTTTGTGCTTTTGAAGTAATTTCTTGTAAATGTTAGCGGAACTGCATCGTGCAAATTTTAAAAGAATTCCTGCAAACCTCTTCTTGATGTTGACGCTGTTTTGTCGAGTTTAAACATAATTTTAATTCAACATAATTTCGATACCACATAATAACTGAGACGATATTCTCGAGTTGATGACAAATGAAGGTTTTTTGTTTGTTGCAGTTTCTTTTGGCTGTTGTCAAAATATTTCTTACATTTCTATATTATAATGATAACTTGCATGATCACATCGACTGCCATCGTCATTCATCATCGTCCTCGTCTTCGTTGTCGTCGTCATCATCATCATCATCATCGTAACATATTCCAAAGTGTTCGATGGTACTTGTAAATGATCTTGTAATGTTTGCATGGAAATAGTTTGCACCCAAATTGGCGGAGGTGCACCTCCAGTGGATCGATAGCATTCCTTCCTGCAAATCCCTCTTCCTCAGTGAAACGTCGAGAAAGATGGAGATTTTCAGTCACTTATTGAGTAAGTATTGAATATATTTGTTATTTGTATCGATTAATCCTCACTTACGGGTATCCTTAGTGGCTGGTTCGACCCTGATGTGATTGATTTATTGGGTTATCCACGCTCTTGAGACGTGTTTGACATTCGTAGGAGAGCATGAATAATGAAAGTCCTCGTGTTTGTTAATGAGCTGATTAGCGATTCGCCTTATCCAAATTTTCCATGTATTACGTAACATTCTTGAAACGTTAAATGCTAGATATGAAAATGAAAGATGGTATTTTGAATGTTACATAAAAAAAAGTCGTATAAATGCAATAAAACGGAATTATAACCAGGAAAGTTACATAATTAAAGTACTTTAATAAAATATTTATTTGATGTTTTGTTCGTTATTGTATTGAGAATACAAAATACGTACATTACTGGAAGTCAGGAATGCTTCACAAAAGAATATTGGATAAGCATCACAAGAACAGGATGCCAGATATTTTATCATTTCCAAAACAATGTGTTATCGCCATTTTAAATCATATGTTTAAATATATTTAAATATTGTATTTAGCTATATTTCAGTAATTTATATTATATTTAACAATATTTCAGTAATTTATTTGCCCTTACCAAACACAACTGCGTTCGCACTTTGCTTAAAAAACTGTTGAGTGGCAAACATGGCCTCTTGGAATGACGTTTCAATGAATTGGTAGCGGCACGAGTGGAACAAGTGATGGAGTTTCGGAAACATTTCAAAGAAATTCAAAAAGTGAAAAACGTCGGCGAGTTGTTTGTTGTTGTTTGTTGTTGTTGTTTGTTGTTGTTTGTTGATGTTGCTGCTCCCGTGGAAGCTCCAAGACGAAATGAAAAGGCTTCGAAACGAAATGTGAATTTTCTAATTTTATATAATTTCGTATTTATTCTCTGAATAAATTTAAAATTAGTCTTTAAAACTTTGCTGCGGTTTGAAAAAAAAAAGAAAGAAATATTTCATGGAAATAATTTTTTTTATTTTTGCTCACTTACAAAATTAAGATCTGATAAACTATTGACTGTTGATCTAGCCTCAATCGGCTCTCATTCAAGCAGCAGCAACCACCACAACCACAACTACCACAACCACCGCTACGTACAACGAAGGCAGGAATGTTGGAAACATTCACAAATAAGAATTACGAATAATTACAACCACAAATAAAGTTTATTTCCATTCGTCGATGAAAACGAATTATATCCGGTGACCTTTGAACTCTTGCTTTTCTTGACCTTTCGGGGTCAAAGCATTTTAGGGCGATAATAGTAATCAATAGACGATCATCCAGGAAGGCAGATTCATGCCAATGATAACAGCTTACATAAAAAAACCCATAAGCCATATATGATTTAATTATACTAAATATATTTAATTTGAATAGTTTTTTTTGCAATTTATCAAACTTGATCTTCTAATAATTAAAAAATGCACATACTTATCATCCATCCCTGGAGCTCTTCAATGTCACCTGAAGACTCATCTCTTCAGGACGCCAACATGAAGCCAAGACAACAAAACACAAGGCGCCTCTGGCGCTAGGCACACGGCGCTTCACGAATTAACTTATTATTATTTATTTATTTATTAAAATGAATAATTTATTATTAATCAACTCTGTTGTCTCTCACGATTTCAGCTCAGATTAGAATCCTGCACCGTCCTTCTTATCTAGCAGTTTAACGGACGTTAATAAACAACAATTAATTAACTAAATAAATAAATAAACAAATAACAAAATCTATTTATTCGAGCGATAAGTGGTGCTAGTGACAATGTCTAAATCTAAATATCTTTAGATAAATTTCCATCACACGAATGAAAATTGGATCGGCTGAAAATATCAACCATCGACTATCAAAGTTTGTGATCTCACTTTCCATGTGAGGAAACCAAGTCACTCAACATGGTCCTTTTAAAAGTGATGAGAAAACATCTCGTTCAACCTGAGTAGGATTCACCGCCCTCAACGAACTGTTTCACTGCGCAGAAGTGCACTCCCTGTACGCATGGGAGCCCCTTGTATACTTCCATTCACTCCAAATTGATGCTTGTCGTGCTTTCAGTGGTGGTCATCCACTGGGGGAGGATGGAAGAAGCAAGGATGCCTTCCACTCCACTGGTTTTGAAGGTCGCTTCGTTTTGTGATCAACATTCTGGGTCGCCCAAACAAATTTGATAAATTTGGTTACCACCGGAAAACTTCGCATAGGATTATTTCAAATCTCTGTAATACTTGAAAGCTTTTTATTTTACTGAACAACTTTTTATAACTTGAAATTGCATGACGTAATATTCTCTCGAATTAAATTAACAGTGAATTAAAAAATGATTTCAAGAAAAAAGACTCGAATGTCAACGTCAACAATTCTCGTTGAAATGGCATGACGTCAAATGTCATAGAGATGAAATTTGTTGAACTCTTCGACTGAAATATTCGACAAGAACTGTGAAATATTTATTAAAAATAATGAAATATTTATTCATAAATATTATTTATTAAAAATATTTATTCAAACAATCTTCCATTCCTTCATTTAAATGGGAATTTACGTTTTCAGTGGCACTTTGTCAGCGCAGTTATGTCGTATATTAATATCGAAATATATTAATATCGAAAGCATGCAATATCTCCCGGGAATATAAAACAATAAATGTGATTGGTTGATTCCCGTGACGTCATGAGAGCACGTGATGATGTTTTGACGAAGCGACCGTTGCATGAATAATAAGTTGGCAATATTCCAGCGTCCGACGATCAAATATTTTGAAATTATGATATTAAATTGCATTCGTTTCTTTATTATGAAAATATTATCTCCAGATTATTTTTGTTAAAGTTTCAAGATAATCATCGTGAGTTTATTAGTGTGCGCACACGTGGAGTGTGTCCAACGATTAATTGTTTGCGCGAAGAAAAACGGTTTTTTTTAATTGCTTAAAAATAAAATTAATAACTTACTACTTCCTCCTTCGCAACCATTTGTACCTTAGCAACGCGTAAATGCTTTCAGAACCAGACCTACTTGTTCGGCTCTGTTTAAGAGTTGAACTGATAAAATGACTTTCTTAAAATAATTTTCAAAGCTTTCAAAAAATGCTTTTTTTTATCAATTTCTTCAAAAATTCACAACATTTCGTTGAGTTGGCTTTCAAAGATGTGTTTCTGATAAGCTCTCAACATGATGGTGATTAATGTGATAATGTAATAATGCATGCTTGTAATAATGTGATGAATGCAAGTCGTTAATTTTAAATCCACATTTCATGATTTCGAATTTCAACAATTTCAGAATTCTTTTTAAATTTCATATAATTTAATTTCTCGATGGACTTCCATTCGCTTCATCCATGACAGCGTCCGTCATGTTTCCATGGAAACCGTTGTTCAAGGACAAAAAAAAACTCATCGGTCAGAAACTTCTCCTGGAAATTCCGAGTGAAATGTCACCTCGCCATCGACACACAATCCCTCCCAATAAGCTCAGATCATTTTCATATCGTTATTCACTCTGCTGTTGTTGTTTGTGATGATGATGATGATGACGACAACGACGATGATGATGATGAAATTGTTATTTCAACTTACAAATTGAAATATTTCGCTGCATTTTATTTGTCAATATTCATTTAAATCACTTTAAATATTCTAAGCATCTTCTAAGTAATTCTTGACTGCACGCCCATCTCTTTTACTAATATTTACTCACGAAACCTCGCAAATAGCGAAACTTCGAAAATGGAAATTTTCGAAAGCATTGAGAAGCGGAGGTTTCGTTTTCGTTTGTGTTTGTTTCGCAACTTTCGGAGATAAAAAGAAGAAGCTGCGAAAGGAAAAGAAATTGTTGTTGTTCGTCAAAACATTGTTTGCCGAGGAATTGAAACCGACAAAAGTCATCGATTATTTATCTGCGCGGCAAACGATATTTCGGTGATTTGTTTGCATTTCAATGTTTGTATTTCTTGGAAACAAACAAACAAACACCGAAGGCGAGTCAATCAATCCTCAGGTAGGATGAATCTTTCTGCGAAACATTGACTTTTATTAGGTTCATTTTATGCTTCCTCGCTTCTTATTCGGGACTGCTGTTCAGATTGTGTGCCGCTTGTGAAGTCGCATTCAATCGAATGTTCTCCTATCAGTGCATTGGTGAATGCCGTCGCTATCAGTGCATTGGTGAATGCCGTCGCTATCAGTGCATTGGTGAATGCCAAACAACGACATTCAAACTCCGAGTTCACAAGATCTTAATAAAGAATGCGGCGCAGTTGGTAACGAGTCTGGTCATTGAACTGATGATGATGATGATGATGACGACGATGACGATGACGATATTGATGAATGATGAAGTGGTGATGGTGAATTTGGTTTCAGCATGCACAGAATGCTATCAGGGAAATTTATGGATGACGAATTTGTCGTTGTTAGAAACCGGAAGTCAAAGTGATGGAGTTGATGATACGATAGTATTGATGATGATGACGACGACGACGATGATGATGATGACGACGACGACGATGACGATGACGATGACGATGATGATGATGATGATGATGATGATGATGATATAAGTGTCGAGGATGATAATGCTAGGAATTAAGATGACGACGTTGCATGAATCCGCTATTTCGCTTGACGACAGATGGAAAGGAACACTCCCTCGCATGGAATGATGGATGGAAGAACAGCAGTTTCATTCGAACGAAAATCCAGAAGATTTCTTTCTGAGAATTATTTAAAATAAAAAAGTGTCCAAGAATAATTCCAGCATAATTAACTACTTAGGATGACACAACACATTCATAAGCTTGGCAGTCGTCCAACTGTGACTTCTGAGAATTTATCTTTGAACCTCCGAACATCTTGATAACGACTTTCGTGAACCGCTCATAACATTTCAGCGTGGTCCAATCCTGCTCGTTTGATAAAGAAAGTGTTGAGGCTGAAAAATCAAAACAAACAAACGTAAACTCGGACTCTATTTTTGGCCAGTCGAGCAGTTGAGCGATGATGTTGAGTGAGCGTCAGTCGTATCGTCATGTGTTAATGATAACAAATGTGTAAACACAAAATTCGCAAGAGTAATGCGAATCTGCTTTCAGACAGCTACTTGCAAGAGGAACGAACAATGTTTACAAGCAGAACAGTCAACGATTTAATGGCAAGACATCGACACTTATTCTTCAATCTGGCTTCAAAATCCTCGCGAAGATCTTTCATGATTCACAGCTTCCCTAAGAATTTATTGCACCAATTTTCTCCACCCTACATCGTCATCAGCCGGGGCTACCAGCCCCCAGTCCATTGGGGATGTTAATTACGGTGCCCATTGTGAGTAATTATGTTTGTGAAGTGGTGGAATTAATTTATAAATACATTTTATTATCGTAATATTGTGAAACTGATTCGATTTCCCGTGCCATTTGTTACATTACGACAACATTTCCTGGTGGTTGCAGGTTATTTTATTATTTAACCAATTTATTGTCGATAATTTATGAGTAATTATTTGTAATTTCCGAGTGATGTTGCTGTCTCGGGAGCAGCTGCTGCTGTTGTTGAATGAACAATTTGCTCTGCCTCGGACATCTCTGATGTTTGCCTTGTTTATGTCGTCCGTTGCTAAGCAACGAGCAAAGATCTCCAATCAGCTCATTCTTGTCACGCTCCTCCTTATCAATGGCCAGTAAGGCGTTCTAAAAATAAACCGCTCGGAATGTCCACAAAATCATCTGGAAGGTTGTTTTCGTATCTTTGGATACAATGAGTTGTATCGCGTGATGCAACCGTGTTATGTTGTGCATTTTTATTCATAAATTTAGTTACTTAATATAAAATTATTATATAAAAATATAACCTCAAAAGAATTTCCTTGAATTAAATTTTCAAACTTCTGAAACCGCAAGAAAACCAGGCAAAAATCCTCGGCCGGAAATGAAAGCGACCATAAAAATTGCAAGGAACGAACGAAAGTTCAAAGTTCAACTTTGAGGGTGGTTGACAGGCGTGAGTCATCAACGTGGACGTCATTCACTCGATGACTTCAGTCATGCGACGGTCACAAGATCGATTTGTCTTTTAAATTCATTTTTGAAAACTCTTACTCGAATTATTTTATTCTCAATTATTTCAAGTCGTTGGCAATCGACAAAGAATTGAATATATTTTCGGAAAAATGAAATTGTTAAAACTGGATAAAGAAAGTCTTGCGAGCGCCTAGGATTTGAACTCCTGATGGAGCAGCACCAAAGCGAAAAATCAAAATCCCCAACCACTCGCCTACCGACCTCGACTAAGGTTTCCTGGTTTTTGGTCCATTTATATTTTTATTTCTTATTTCGTCTGAAAATGAGTAAAAAATGGTTAAAAATAGATCCACTTCGAACGTAAAAGCCTTTCGAATTTTACGGTGAAACTGTATTTCCTCGAATTATTGAGTTGTTACATCGGATGAAATCTTGCAAGAAATGGCTGGAATTAAGTTATTTTTAAAGAAAATAAACACTGAAAAGAGTGAGTGATAAAAAGTTTCGGCGAATTTTAATTTCGATTGGTAATTGGAACTGTCAGACGCCCACTGCGCGTGATCGAACGAAAGTGAAGTCCCCTTCTCGTGGATTATTTACAAAACAAAGATTTAAAAAGACAGAAATTTACGAATTTAAAAGAAGACGATTTCAAAAAAAGGAAGGAAGGAAGGAAAAAAGATTCGACAACAATCCAGCGTTCACAGAAAAGAGAGGAAACTACAAGAGAGTCTTAAATCCTTGCCAGAGATTTTCTCATTACGCGAGCTGCGTCAGATCATTGGTGCGCAAAAGAATCTTTCTATTCTCAACTTCTGCTCATCCTCGTTCGACCTTGACCTCCGGAAGTGACCCTGGAGTAACATCGAACCGTGTCTGAGGGGCCCTTAAGTTAAAGAATAACGTGGCTGGAAACAAGAATTCTTGAGGGACGGAAGAGGAAAAGTTGCACGGAGGTTCTGGAATGCCACTCTGAAAGGATTGAATTCTATTGTGTTGCCGAGCTTGCTGATGGATCCGGAGAGGCTCAAGTCACGTAGACTTGGATCGTAATCACGTGACGAGGTGTGCTGGAAGGAGATAGTGA
>MPNW01000261.1:44186-87848 GCA_011800805.1 Hirudo medicinalis | reverse complement strand
AACTCTTCAAGCGCCAGTTAAAGACTCACCTCTTCAAAATAGCTTTGGACGGAGAACCGAGGCGCCTCTGACGCTCTGCATATGGCGCCATAAAAATGAACTATTATTATTATATAAAAAAGCTGAGAATGTTGTTGAACCATTGTTTCCATGCTTGTAAAACGATTTAATAATTTTAATAATTTTTAATAATTTTAATATTTTTAATAATTTTAAAATTCAGGAGAAAGCAGCAAAGATAGGATGAACGTGATAATGGACATAAAGACTTGTAATCTACTAAGATCATTTTTGGGACGCTTTAACCCTGGCTACAAAGCTCTAATGAGGCCGATTTTTTTCTTGGTCAAAATTTCCACATTATTGCTTTTGGATCCTCCGATTTTCACTTTCTATTGATTTGATGATGCTTCTGACAATGACTCACTGATTTTGTTTTTGATTTCTTTGAATAATAAAAAGTAAAATTCCAGTTCCCATTTCCATCGAACGTCAACTACGATGAAATGTCACCTACAAAATTTAAACTGCTGAGATGTTTTATTGAAACCGGGAACAAAACTTGGAAGGGGATTGCAAATAACTGGATTACGTTTAATAATAAATAGGCGAATTAGTTCCAAATATTCACCAATTAATTATTTAAATTGATAATTCCACTTTCAATAATACCAGCAATATAAAAACCAGAAACGTAAGCGTGGTTCGTATGGTAGAATCAACATCGTAATCACCATCGTCGTCGTCGTCATCATCAATGATTCAACATGACATGACATGAACCACTTTTTAGTCGTTGTCACTGCGTCATTTATGGCATTCTGACGTCATCGTGATTTCCGGCAAGGGTGGTGCCTTGCAATTCTTTGACTCTGGTCTTCACGAGGGTCTGAATTGTCCTGTAGACGAGTTTTATGTCCTCAATAAACTTTTCCTCTTCCTTGTTGAGCATGCGCAGGAAATTTTCCAGTTCCGGGAGACTGAACAGATCCCACTGAACAGAAATGGTTGCATTTATTAAAAAAATAAAATGAACAATATATTTTTTCATGTTGTTTTTTCAAGCTGGTGTTTTTTCTTTTCATCAAGTTTTAATAATAAGTTTAGTTATATTCTTCGATTAATTATTAAATTTAAATAAATAAATTGTAAAAAGTATTTATTACCGAATATAATTGAAAACAATAATTGTAATGATTATGTAACATGCTTTTCTATTTGTATGGATGCAGTATTTCCATCAATTTAAGCAACAAACACATGTATTACACCCGGTTGCAAAAACACGAAAACAATCAAAGTGATTCATTACCTCCGGTCTGAGATATAAGTTATTATCATCATCATTATTATTATTATTATTATTATTATTATTATTATTATTGTTGTTATTATTATTATTATTATTAACATTATTATTATTATTATTATCATTATTATTATTATCATCATTATTATTATTAGTAGTAGTACTGTTATTATTACCATTATTTATACTTTTACCCTCACACTGCTATTCGCACCTCAATCATTTCTTTCACATTTGTGCACCTCAAAGATCTGAGAAGAAAGTTTTCAATCAAGAAAAATACCATCACAAGTAGAAATGCAAAAACAAAATCTCACTCTCGTAAGCAATAAATACAGATATATACATAGACTTGAAATAAATACAAACATGAACATTGATATACAATAAATACAAATACAAACATTAATATACAATACATACAAATACATACAATGATTTCAACGAACCACCTCAACGTCTCCAGTATCGTTTTCCTGGAGTAGGAATGAATGTCTGATGTGCCAGTCTTCCTCCTTTTCCGACCATTCCATGTACATACGGAGAGGGTACTCGTCTGGATCAAGGCGCCGTAAACGAACTGGAATATCTATATATATATACCACGTGAAATAAAATACTTGTCAACATAAATAATATCGATGTTAGTATTTATTTACAAGAAATATCAAACAAGATTCACGTGAAGGATGAACCTTTATCGTCCTTGTTTTTAAGTTTGTGATACAAAGCAAACTTTCGCGGGTTTTCTTTGATGTTAAATTCTTTCAGTAACTTTCTGATTACTTCTCTTGACGATGTTTCACTGTACAATAACAATAAATAATAATAATAATAATAATAATAGTAAAAATAATAATAATAATAATAATAATAATAACAATAATAATAATAATAATAATTAAGCTTTCGATTTAAGTTTTGACTCGGTTTGTAACTAAGACAATTCATTCATTTCCATTTATTATTGCTTTTTGCTTTTGTTTCGGTTTTTTTTGCTTTTTTTGTATTGTCTGAGGTCCCTGGATGAGACTTGGCAATCATTTTATCTGGCTGCAATACAGCCGAGTTTGATTTTGAATAAAATAATGATAATAATAATAATAATAATAATGATAATAATAATAACAATAAAAATAAAATAATAATAATATAATAGTTGTTACATTATTATTAATATTATTTAAAAATGGCTTAGCCAGACATGAATTACTTGACGCGAATAGTGCTCCAGTATTAATACTTGTACTCGTACTTCCACCTCAAGTTCTTGAATCCATGAGTGAGTTAAACTAATTAGATTGGAAGATTTACTGACGCCATTAAAAAGTAATTAACTACCAAAAGTTTCGAAACAACACGCTGATTAGTCTGAGTAGTAATAAAGCATAATCAGGCAATAACTAACCTGGTTATGAGGTGGATTTTGAAGGTGTCTCTGGGGAGTTGGATGAGTCCTCCAGAGTTGGGTCTGTCGAGTTCCACTGGTCTTATGAGGTTCATGAAGACTTGTATCGAACCCTCAAAGACTTCAGTCCTAGGAAGCTGTTAGGTTTCGAGCAGTGACCTCGTCATAAAGGCATAAGTAATGTTGTGTATCATTAGTCCTTAAAACATCTCAAGGACAAAATTATTCCTTGCAACTCACCACATTGAGACCATATTGTGGGTATTTCTTGTTAAACTTGTCAATACGATGCTTCAAAATGACCATCAACAGATGATCACACGCCCGCTTACGGCTTTCCTCGGAATGTTCAACGTTGGCAAGTGGAATGACTTCCTTTGAGATGACCTGAAGTTGTTTTGAGTTTTAAAAGCTGTAATTGGCATCACTTCATCAGCTAACTGTAATGAAATCGAACAGCTAGATCTAGAAATAATGGATACGTTCTTCAACCTACCTTCCCTGTAAAATAAAGCTGAGCATCTGGCAAAGATTTTTGATTTCCCTGGCTGGCCTGCTCTTTAGCTTCCAACATATTTGCGATCATATCATCGAAATCTTTGTAGACGAGCTTTACGGAGGCAGTTGATTTCTCTTTCTTAGGTCCCTCTGATTCTGAGCCACTTTTGACTTGAGATTCGTCATCGCTTAGAGAGGCAATACTTTTGATCTTGATGAGGTAAATCTTAAAGAGGTTCCTTTCCTGAGCCACTTGTGAAGAAGGCTTGGACCAGTGATTGCTAACCGCTTCTGATGGAGAAGTTTTGAATCTTCGATGAGTCTCTCTCCCGTTCAACTTTGGCTGCTGTTCTGGAACAGTTAAGTTTACCGATGAGCGAAATTTGGACTGAAGTTTTGATGGATGTCTTTCACTGGAATCTGTCCTATTTTGTGGATGATGCGAGGCAGGATGCGAACTTGAGTAGGGATATGCAGTGTTGCTCGGGAGATTTGGCGAGTTGTTATTGATGCTTTGGCTTGCAATTCTGAAGTTTATCTTTGAATGCGGATCGAGGTTTGGAGTTGGATTCATGTGAATGGTAACGATGCTAGCTCTTCTGCGTTGAGATGGGTTGTTATAATTCTTATCAAACTGGCACCTCGGTAGATAGCCATCGTTAGAAGCGTTTGCAGCTGAAATTTTGTGACACCTTTTATCGTCATCAATTCCCCCTTTCAATACCTCCCCTCTTGGGTAATTGGAATGAATATTTTGAGCCTCACTTTCTCTGCCGTTGTAAGTTATGATTTTACTCACTGACATCCGTCTTGGTCTGAGATTTCCATGTTGTTCTTTCGGGAAAAGAGGACTCATGAAAATGTTTTCCTGTGATCTGTACCTGGGTAATGGTGGCATGCTATTGGTACTATGGGAAGGAATAGCAAACGGTGAACTGGAGGAATGGCAAACACCTTCAAAGTATGGTGAACTTTCAGATCTGATATGTTTGGGAATATAACCTCTGGTAGGGCTACCCACTTCAGAAGAATCCGTCAATCGGTGAGAAATATCTCTAGAAATTGGACCCTGAGCGATGGTTGATCATTTCCACGCGAGTCAACATTCTGACGTCCTTTTGTCCACGGACTGGCCGCAGCTTGGAGCGGCTTCACAAACGCCAAAATAAAACGATTCCGCGGTCTTTGTGACTCCATTACCTATTCTCAAAATGTTTTTACTTAATAAATGTTAATAAAATTGCATCACTACGCCTTCAATTAAGGCGATTAAGCGGCAATTATTAAAATAATTGTCGTAGCTTATCGAAACTTTTCTGAGAACATTAAGTAGCAAAAAACGCTGAGTTACCTCTTGTTGATATTCTAAGATGAAATCATCTTCCACGAAGCATGCAACAACCGCATACCAGAGCAAGCAAGCCAGCTAAAACGGAATAACTCCGCTGTTTCGGCGAAACTTGCTCGCAAACGACGGAATACAAGCTATTTGAAGCCACTGTGACATTTCTCGCAAAACTTTCCAGAGACTTGTAGGGACAGCACATCCCCACTGTCGCGCAAGGCCTCTATATGAAAGATTGGAATTTGAATCTCTCTTCTTAGTTATGAAACGGACTTTAATCAACTAAATAAATAAATCTCTCTTTCTTCTGTTGTCTTGCTAAGCGGGCTCGCAGCTCGGTAGCCGGTCCCGGCATGCTTATGGCCGTGGACGAACCGAACCTCTGTCTCCTAGCTCTTACAATAGTCATTACTACAACAAACCTACTTGTCATAACTTTGTTATCCAGTTCGATAAATTAATCTCGCATCGAAAAGAAAGGAGCAACGACTACAGACTCGTTTCCACGGAGCAACTGAACGAAAAAACTGAGAATGTTGTTGAACCATTATTTTCATGCTAGTAAAACGATTTAATAATTTTAAAATTCAGGAGAAAGCAGCAAAGATAGGATGAGCATGATAATGGACATAAAGACTTTTAATCTACTAAGATATTTTTTGTTTTCTTGGTAATAAAAAGATCTTGGATGGTTGGATTTATGTGAGCACTTGAGAAGAATCCATCAATCGCAGGGGCGGATCTAGAACACTTTGGCGGGGGGGGGGGCGCACTCTGGAACCTAGACCCCAAGGGGTCAATCCCTAAACCGCTTGCTGATGCATATATAAGCCAGCGGATATTTTATATATTTATTTTATTTTACTTTTTGTTTTATTTTGAATCTTTAAAAATTTAATTATGAAATGGTTTCAGGTCTTTAATATTCAAATTTTCCTCCCAGAAAAAGCTAATTCTGTCTGACTTGCATGAAAATCCTCTCCATACCATCCATCAAGGAAACCCTCCGAATTTTCTACTGTAATAAACCTCTTGCTCCATCTCTAAATCATGCCAGTAACAGTGGCACCCATCAGATCATAGATGTTAAGCTGTTTCGTCTAGAATAATTACTGACTTCCGTAAAGTCCCCATAATCATCCATATGTTTTGCCCATTCCGGCTGTTTATCCTCTTTCTTGAGGTTTGGGAGTTTTTAACGGCATTGGTATTAATTATGCAAATACGTGAAACCGATCTTAAAGATATGACGAACAAATTGGCACATCAATTTGCATTTGTGACTCCTTAACCCATTCTCAAAATGTTTTTACTTTATAAACGTTAATCTAAATCGCATCACAACGCCTTCAAGTAAGAGACAATTATTAAAATGTTCGTCGTAGCTTATCGAAGCTTTTCCGAGAACATTAAGGAGCAAAAAACTTAAGCCTCTTGTTGATACTTCTAAGATGAAACCAAACACTTCCACATGCAACCATATACCAGAGCAAGCAGGAAACGGAATAACTCAGCTGTTTCGGCAAAACCTGCTTGCAAACAACGGAATATATGCTGTTTGAAATGTGACATTTCTCAAGACTTTCCAGCAACTCGTTTCCATGGAGCAACCGAACGAAAGTAAACAAAACAATTAGTGTTGAAGCATCAATGTCAACCACTCCATTAACTTATGCCTCTTCATGCAGACGACAGTGAGCCAGACATGCTAAAAATGGAGCTATTAATGTCTCAAATCTCACTTAATCTCAAATTAAGAAGCAACTCTTTAAATAAGATGTTGACCAAATAAGATTGACCAAAAGAGGAAGCATACACAAGTCAGGAATGAAAGATTTGACATTTGCAAACCAAAACTTGCACTGTTTAGTCACAGCTAGAATTTTATGCTCATTATTTCTTAGAATAATGTTTAACCAAATACATTGAAAACAACATGTTTTACAATTGTTGACCATATATGAGTGAATGACAATATCTTGTGACCATCCCAGAAAGAGCACAAAAAAATGTTTAGCAAGACAAAAACTCAGTCTGTTTCATTTTCTTACAATTACAACTGGGATCATGATGGAACATGAAAACATAGAACATTATTTATAATTCGTCAAATAACCATTTGTACCATTCCTCAAAAAATCAAACATATACAGTCTTCACAACAACCCAGAGCTACTTTTAGCCTCGTGTGTATTTTCCCCAAATGTGCAGCATGAAGACGGAAGCAATGAAAAGGAGAGAAATAGCGAGGACAGGAACTGGCCCACTGAAAATGATAATTTGACACATTTTTTATTCCATCTCACAATATTTCATAGTTCATAACAATGCTAAACTTGTCAAATCCACCAATCCAAACAGATATTAGCCATCACATCAAAACTACATCAAATTTACATCTTAATCCCTGGAGAATCTTCAGTGTAGAATCTCCACATTCCAGCTCCGCCGGCACCTCCAGCAGATGATTTTTTGGATGCAGTAGATGAAGCGGGCGCCTTCCTGAAAAGATGAACAAAGGCCACGTATTAAACATATGTCACAAGACGCCCTGCGTCACTTCCTATTTCTACTCAAATCACAAATATAACTCCTCACCTCTGACGAACACTTCCTGAACCGGTCCTTGGAGCAAGAGATTTTCCTGAAGCTCCTCCGCCTCCGGATTTACCAACTGAAGTTGAACTTGCTGGTGCAGGCTATATGAGAATAACAAATCGGTAAAACGTAATTAGACTATCCTCTTTTGAAATAGTTCAATAAACGCTAATAAAAATCACAATAACCATTAAATTTCTCGCAAACTCATTAACAAGAGACAGAAACGAGACCCACCATTTCGACTGAGACAATACCGAACGTGTCAAGAGGAAATGACGATGCTTGTAAGCAGATATCTAAAAGTAAATCTAGGTAAAGACGTATCAGCTGACAAAATATTGTAAGGTATAAAATTTAATGTAAAAATGATTATTTGCATTTTTTAATATTAGTTAATTTACGTTAATTTACCCTTTATACAACATCTACTATTTTAAAAATGTATTATCATGACTTTTTGCGTAATTGTTTATAAAGTGAAGTTAGGCTGATTAGATTTTTTTTTATATAATTTAAAAGCAACAAAAACAATCTGAATATCATATGTTTACGAAAAATTGATGCGTCTAGCACAAGTGTTATAGACGTTTTCACCTCGCTATTCGGAGAGTTTTTAGAATATTGTTGGTGTTTCCATTTTGTAACAACGATGTGTTTCAATAAAAAATTAATTTTCTGACCAAAGACAGTTTCTAGAGCTTCAACTAAGGACCTTACGTTTATCGAAAATTACAATTTAGTTGAAAGGACCCTTATACTGTTAAGAGTATGTATATTTATGTGGACCTAACTAGTATTGATGAATATTTGGCATGTTTAATAGTTGTCTCATGAACAATTTCAACTTTATGTTAAGTGATATTTATTACGTTTAAAACTGAGATATTGCGAAACTGTTTTTGTTCATCAGAGGCCTCCCTTTTCGCACACAATTTCACAAGCATTAAACTTCGTGGAGACAACATTGGTGTTCTGATAAATTCATAACAAAACAACACTTGAAGTAGTTGTATTTTATTTTCTTATTCTATTTCAGAATTTGTCTCTTGAATTATCAACATGTCGTAAGTATCACTAGAATTTGTCAGGTTTAACATTTGCACAAAGTCTTTCTGAAACTCTGCAGGTATAGTTCTTCAAGAGGATACTATGGTGAATCTTATGATCGCCACATACCTATGTATAATGACCAATCCACCATTTATAAGATGAAGGAGACATATTGGACCACTAAACAGGCTGTGATGAAGAAACTTGGTAAAAAAGAAGATGAACATGTAGTTGCCTCTGATTCTGAATTAGATGCCAAATTAGAGGTTTGTTTCGTTTGGCATCTCCACAATATTTTGTTTTGTTATTGTTATTTTTTGATCATATATCCATCTCAACATGGAGGAACCTATGAAATCAAGTTTAAATAAAGTCTAAGCAGGTTCTTTTGGACTTGGGACCTTTATTTTTTCAGAGCTTGTAATTATAAATGATTCTTTTCATGTTTTGGTTTACCTGGCAGGTTTTCAAGGCAATTCAGAAATCATCCATAGACTTGTTGAGGGTGATAGAAAAATACCAGGACCGAATCTGTGGTATGTGGTCTTGTTTTGTGGTCATTTGGTTGCATTGTTTCAGGTTAGGCCTGCAATAAAGCAGTACATTTCAATCAGTGCTTTCAAGGGAAGAAAATTCTATGGGAAGATTACTGAAGTCAGAAAGTCAACATGACAAAACGAGGGCTGGAAAAATGATGGCCGCAGTTGGAAAGGCACAATGCTTTTCATCGCAACAGATGTTTGTTTCATGCCTGTGTTTTATATGCATGCTATTCTTTAGCTCGAATACCTAGCTTCTACATATTTCAAATGTTTTTATTGTCATTTAAATTAACTAACTTTTAAAAGTTTTTCTTTTACTTGCATTTGTTAACCCGATAATAATAATGCGTGTTTTTTATGCGAATCGACTTGACAATTCAGGCTTCAGTTGAGAGCTCCCCTGGTGAGATTGTACCAGGAGGTGGAGACGTTTCGTTACAGAGCCATCACCGACACCCTCATCACCATCAAAAGGATGGAGGCAGCCAGGACCGAGTATCGCGGAACGCTCCTGTGGATGAAGGACGTTTCCAATGAACTCGATCCCGACACCAGCAAGCAACTGCAGAAATTCAGAACCGTTCAGGTATTTAGTTTTCTCGTTTTACGAGCATTAGGTTTTAGCAATAGTTTTGCATCATGGAATTTTATCATTTCTTTGCAATTTGTTGAAATTGGTAGTTTGAAATCTTTTTGAAATTGTTTTTTTTTAAATTTATTAATTCTATAGGCCCAAGTGAAGAAGACGAAAGCAAAGTTTGACAAACTGAAGCTGGATGTCATGCAGAAAGTGGATCTGTTGGCAGCTTCACGGTGCAACATGTTCAGCCATGTCCTGGCAAAATATCAGTCAACCCTTCTGCATTTCTGGGAGAAGACGGCCTTCAGAATGACGGCAGTAGCCGACAGTTTCAAGGGATACCAATATTATGAGTTCAGCATGTTGAAGGTTTGCTGATGAGAGCTGTGTCATCGTTTTCACTAAAGGTTTTTAGGTATTATTTATGATGATGATAGTGTTTATGAACTTTAAACTTTTTATTGATTTAGAGGCATCTACTGCTAAATTATTTATTTTGCTTAATTTAAATGCATACTAAATTACCGATTAAATAATCTCCCCAGGAATTAGGTGAGCCGAGCAAGAAGTTGGCCGAGGAGACGGGAGGCATCGACAGCTTAGACAAGGACCTGGATGATTCACAAGATGAATTCAGGCATTTTGTTTATTCTTAAGAGTCATTCAAATTGCTCAAAAAGGTTGTTGTGATGTGAATGTTGTGGAATTGCATGGAATAGTTGTTATTTACTTGTTATCATCCTTCACTTTATTTCTTCCAATTATTTCCTTGTCATCAGTGATGAGGACGATGATGGCAATGGTAGCATGAAGTATGCCAAAAGGATGAGGAAAGAGAGAGATGAGGAGGGCTTAGATGGGACTCCTTCGCCCGTCGGGTCTTTGAAGTCTGTTGGTGAAACACAAGAAAACCAACTTGTTGATGTTAATGAGGCAGCTAAGGCCTCCAAAGTTTCAACGGAAGATTTATTCTCTTTGGTGCCCATTTCCCTCAGTACGTCCGAGTTTTGTTCCTCCAATGAAGAGCAGCAAGATTATTCCGAGTTTCATAGCTCCCCGATATCACTCGATACCGGCTCCGTCCCCGAACAGACGCCCAATTTGACCTCGGGTCCAAAATTCTCTGAGGGTTTGCCCCTCTCTGCCACTGATCTAACAAATGCCTCAATAAGGTTGCAATTGCTATTAAAACCACTTAAGGAAGTTGCTTTTCAAGGTGGAAGGGTGACATTTTGTTTTTGATTTAACCTGGATTGAAAGGTGCACTGAGTTCTATTTTATCAGATTCTGTTTCAGCATGTCATTTGGCTACTTAACGTTTGAATTTATGGATTGATTTTGTGTTGATTTATTTTGTAATTTATAAATTTTAACACATGGCAACCAGACTCAAAGAGGGAGAACTGCCCTCTGTCCCTCCCATCCCCAAGGCTGCAGGTGCTCTGACCACCTCCATTGAGGATGATATTTTTAAGCTGGACACCAATTCTCTCGGATCCTTGGATTCCGTGTATTATTATTATTATTTTGACCACATTAACTTTGCTTGGATTAAACTTCGACAATATACTTATTTGCATGTTGTTGCAGTTGTATGTTAAAATGCATTTAGCATGTTCAATAACCAGTGGTGCTGGATTTCTCAGTTTTAAGTTTACATAAATTAGATTTTAAAACACATTTGAGAAAAAATTACGAGATAAACGAAAACATGAGTTGAAAAGAATTAGATTAGATTTTTATATTTTCTTTTGTTTCCTCAGCCAGCCTGCAGGACAAGAGAAGAATGACAGCATGACAAATCTTTTCCTTGACGGAAGCAAGCAGAAATCAAGTAAGCCTGACATCGTTTAATTAGTATTTCAGACCTTTTATCTGGTATTTTTATTCCCTAAAAGTTACATTGCTTCATAAACTCTTTGCAAAAAAAGATTCAGATGCAGAAGCTTTCATTGATTTTGGAGATGAAGAAGATGTTGACCTGGAGGAAATAAAAAGGAAACAGGACGAAGAGTTTGATTTCACTGGCATGATGAAGCAGTCTGCTGCTGCCAGCAAAAAGGAGAAACCTTCATCCAACAAAGGTTGGCTCACTTTATCTCTGTTTTTGACAATTTGCTGAATAAGTCCTAGGGGACTGAAGGTTGATAGTACGTATCAGTTATCAGTACATTAGTATGTTGTAACTTGGTAGTAATTTAGATGTTGTCATGTATACATGTATGTGCATGCTGCAAGTTGATGAGCCAGTTACATGGCACTTGTTCCAGTCACTAATAACCAGTAAAGGTGCTGGTAATAAGTGAGCCAAGTTGTGGGCCAGCATTACTGTTCCTTTAATGCCAAATACATGGAGCCACTAGTAGCTATTTAACTGCATGTTTGCACATCAATAAGATATGCCTGGCATTGGTAGCCGAGCAGTTAAGGCTTTCACTAATGCTGCGGCTCCTTTAGGAGTTCAAATCCTAGCATTGCACTCGCAAGAGTTTTTATTATTGCAAAGCTGACCTTGAGGTATTACTTAAATAAAACAGATGCTCTGGACCTGCTCGGCAATGACCTGGAAGCGGTCGATCTGTCGGAGAAGGAGGATATGGAGATCCTCAAAGAGATTCTGAATGCCCCCTCGACTGGCAGTGACTTTGCTCAAGAGTGGAATGCAATTGTGGCCGGAAACGCTCCTCTCTCTCCACTCTCCAACTCCAACACACAGACTTTGGAAATGTTTTCCTTATTCTCTTCTGCTCCATCCAGTAGTTCTAGAGTCTCTTCTCAGTACATGCCTTCTTCCTTGCTGGAATTGGGCTCTGGATTTTGTGGAGGTTGGCTCCTTTTTGGAGATGATGCTAGCATTGTTAATGATATCTTATGCATTATTTTGTCTTTCAAGAAGGTCAAAGCATGAAGCCATCCCTTTTGGACCTGGCATCCTCAGCTACACCCTCCCAGCCAGTCATGGGAGGAGCAGTACCACTTACTCCTCAGAATGTGGCACCCCAATTGGCTCAAAAACAGCAGGGACCTATGTCGAAGAAAAAGGTGATTGTGTCATCGGTTTGAATTGTTCATGTGTAGCTACTCTATAAATTCTATAATAGAGACTATATTCATGAACTTTCTAATATTTGTGAAGCATTTTTGTACCAGTGGTTTGTGCTGCAACTTGACTATAAATAATAATATTATTTTATGTTAGATGTTTAAATATTACATGCATTTAACCTATTATTAACAGTTGGAGTTTTATAATTCACTTAATTGCTGTAATCCATTCTCCTTTGTGTTGTATCAGCAACCAAAGAATGAACTGTCCAGCTGGTTCAACCTGTTTGCCGAATTGGATCCTCTTGCTAACCCAGATGCTATTGGTAGAAAAAATGATGACATCACAGATGCATAATTAACATCCTCCAATAGCAAAAGTCGCTATCTGAAGTCATTACATTTGCCCAGAGGTTTTGAATTTTTTTGAGGAAATTAACACATTGATATTTTGTTTTTGTTGATTCAACATGTTTTTGTCACAAATTCCAGCTTTGTAGCAAAGTAAAACATTCCACATGTTCTTACATTGACTTTTCCCTAAAGCTTCCAATATTGCTGCAATGAATGCATAGAATTTACTTTGCAATTAAAAGTAATTTATGGTTGCATATTATGTTCATGTTTTATTGACAAAACTTCTTGCTATATCTTTCCATGAAATCTTTTTGTCCTTGCTGATCCCATTTTGGAGATTTATTATTATCTATGGAGGTGTTTGACTCTCAGAGTAATTTTAAGTTCAACCTTAGTTCATTCGGTGTGAGGCATATTTTGAGTCCCTCGTCTCATCTAAGCTTCAAGTCCTCTTAGTGGACTGAATGTCATATTGTTCATTGGTGTCACAAATAAACTTGATGAAATAATGGCATCCTTCTTATCATTCTCATCCCCACAGAGGTCAGAATCAAGAAAGGGGCGGTCTTTCCCCGTCGGTTAGATTCTTGATTCAAAGATTAAGCATCTTTGAGAACTGCTGTCTCAACTTGAAATGCATAGATGATGGGAATTACAGGATATTTTTAGTGGTAGTAACTGAAAAGCAAAACAGGAATGCTGTTTAGTTGTGCTCATTCACCTTGAGACCCAGGCTTTGAAGCTTTTTATGGGATTCAATTTTGTAAAATCACATTACAATTTTAATCAAAACTCAATAATGACAGCTCACAAAAGTTAGCTCTGAAATGAAAGGAGCAGAAAACCACAAAATTGGAGTGATATGAGTGACGGCATTTACAGCAACGGCCAATCATCTTCAAGTGACAATTTCTGCACTAATTCCTGGTTAATACAAAAGCAAAGCCATCATTCAGTTATCAGGGATTCAGAAAGGAAGGTTGTCAAACGTGGTTTGGCTGTCAGCAATTTATGCAGCAAATGTTAATTCAAAGGTGTGGTTACGCTTAACACAAAGCATCACCCTATTTTACGAACAGTTCCAACAGCCTAGCTGCACTATGGCAGTAATATCAACATGCGATGTGAAAAAGCAACTAAACTATGAAAGCAAGAAAGCATTTAAGGAGCGAATCACGTAAAACTATTCATTTCGCGGCTGCCATTTTCTCCGACGGCAGGAAATCATTTACATTTTGATCGGAATCCTGCAGGATATAACTGCAATTAAACATTCAAATAACGAAACCCAATCAGCTCATAAAGCAAAAATTTAAAATCTTAAAAATCGTGATTACTAAATTCTAATTCAACAGAATCTCCATTCACGGTTTTTTACAATTTGAATCAGGAAAAATTGTCAATTCTTTAAATGCAGAATAAAAATATCATTAGAACGAAAATTTTTCTGACATCATTTAAAACAAGTGGTTCATCAGTGTTTCTGAGATAATCTTCAGCAAAAATCTGCATGGAATCATGAGGTACTTGTGCAATCGGAACGCTCCCAAATGCGGCAACAACTTGAGATTCGTGAAAGGAATTCTAACACGATCGAATAAGAATGGCGAACACCTTTAACAAACTGGAATATCCTAGAAAACTTAAGAATTTCTTGCTTAAAACGACACGCGAAACATTAATGTGAAATAATATCATCGATGTTTGAGAATGTACTGAACCAACAACAAAGCACCGACGACGCACGTCGAAAACGAGTCTACCGGAGCGCTCGGCACCTCTCCGGGGACTACTCCAGGACCGGACGCTTCCGACACGGCTTCTAATGTTATCTAAACTGAGTGCAAACGACACACAACTAGCTATTATAGATGAGTACGAGACTACGTCCGCCGATTAATGGTGGACGACATTCTTGTGGTTGCCGTTGGGGTCGTAATAACCAGGCATGTTGGGAGATTCAGAGAAGTATGGATTGGTCACTTCCAACTCGCCCTCCTGGAGAGGAAATGAAATACAAACATCATCGCACAAAACTCATCTAATCAATAACAACTTAATCGATAATAACATCGAATGGCAACAATTCTAAACATTCAAAACTCATTTGTAAACATTTTGTAAATCCATGAACTCACAATTGCAGCAGGTCCCTTGTACTCGTAAACGGTTCCGTCGTCGTCATCGTCGAGCACCTCTTCATCTGTCGAGTTGCCCGACAAGTTCTTCTGGTCAAAACCGTTCAGCCTGAAAACATTTGAACCGATGAATTGTTTTCAACAAAAATACTAATTAGGCAATAAATCATTTCAAAGTCGCTTAATAATAGAGTTTTAGAGATTCCATATTCACATGTAATTGGGTTTGTAAGCCAAAGAAAACCAAATACTTTTCATTGGCCAACATCTGCTGCTTCTGATACTGATAGTGATACATCTGGCACTGTAGGCCAGCTTTCTGTCTCCGACCACGGCATTGGGTCCCTTGCCGTCTCCATAAAACGTCTGGTACGGGACGTCGCGGTCCTGTTCTCTCTGCGATCTGTTTTTAGACGTAGAAATTGTTATCGTTTCAGCCTTTTCTATATATCATTATTTGGCTTGAAACCAAATCTTTCCTTGCCATAAAAACAATGTTCTCAAAATAAGGCCTCGCTCGAACTTCAAAGCGAACTGAAACAATTTAGGGACAATTACGATACTAGTCTGCACCATTGGTACCATCGCATATTTGCTTGTAAAAAGCTCTTTTGAAAGCAATTATTAAATAATAATGTCATCTCTTTCCATTGCATAAAATTATACATTTGAACATCCAAGCTACCGAGCTACCACATTTGCAATATTTATGTAATTCAGAAATAATGTTAAATAAATATTTATTATTAAACAATTCTAAAAAAAACTAATACAAACACATTTCTTAATACTTTACAAAATAATTAATTCCAATGTTTCCCTAGGTAAAAGCAAACATGACAAAACATTCCTGCTGGAGTAATTCATCTAATTGCTCCATTAAATGCCAATAAGTCACATCCATTCAGGGGAACCAAAAATTCCAACCTCTGAATCAATTATGTATCATTTAAAATACCAACAACGGGGATGCCATTTGACTGGGGCAACAGCCTCTGGCTCCATCTGCCCCCAATTAGCCATCACCCCCCCCCCCACCCCCAAGAAAAACTGAAATGATGTCCCTAAACAACAACCAACAACAATAACTTCCAATAAAATGGAAGTGAAACTCACCTGCACAAGCAAACGAGAGTCGAAATGATCGCCACAATCAGAATCAAGGAAATACTTGAAAGTATGGCTGGACAAGAAATGGCCAAAATCAATTTTACTACCGAATGGCATCGACACCATTAGTTCTAGCAATCGAATGGTAATCATAAAGAATGATTTGTGGTTGTAAAAACACAGCAAGCAAAACACAATTCAACTTTATGTCGAGGAAACAGCAAGTCAAATAAATCACAACTCACAGTTGCATATGTTAATTTACAAGTCTGTTGAAAATCCATTAACATAATAAGATATGCAACAACAACAGCAGCAATAGTAATAGTAACGAAGTTGTTATTTAAAAATATTAACAAACAAATAATAATTACAACATCTCACTGATAAGCATGATATCCCAATATTGATCAAAGTTTGATTTTCCTCTCAGAAGTATCCTATCTTCAGTCTTGTTGTTCAAAGTGGCAAACTGGTCTCTGAGAAAGTTTTCTTCTTCAACGTAACGAGAACAAAATATTAACCGTTGTTATAAAATTAATATATAATTAATATATAACCGTTGTCATAAAATTAATAATGCACGTTCAATCACTCGACTCACCTCCCTGGGAAGCCTCGTCCAAAAGCTCTCGAGAGGTGCTCGTCTCCGCATAACCGGGCGTTGAAGTCTCTACAGTTAATTAACTCTATTAAATAAAGTCTCTATTAACGTCGACAATTATTAAATATCTTGGATCAATACAAATTCTCTTCAACCTCGAGCATGTCGTTTGCAAAAAAAAAATCAACCAATAATGAATACTGAATGAAGTAATCGAAAAAAAATTTACTTTGGGAATCTTTTCTTTTGCACACCCCTCCATCTTGAAAGTAGGAGTGCATGCAATCCCCACAGAGATTCGGTGGAACGAGACAGCTCCTGTGAAAGGTCCGATGACAGTAGTCAATGCATTCCAGCCTTGCAAAAATCTCCTCTGCAAAATAATAAGATAACATTTTATTTTTATTGGCTTTTATTTGATCTCAATTGTTATGTTTTGTTGGTTCACTTTTTCATTTATTTTACTGTGCCTTTGAGCTTCAGATTTCTGGATAGTTATAGTGCGTTTGCATCCAAAATGGATATGTAAGGTACTCAAAATATTGCCAAACTTAATGTAAATACAGCAATAATAAGTAATGCAAATAAACCCAATAATAAGCAGTCAATTTAAGAGCAAAATAAGCTGAGCAAAATTGGCTTAAAATTATTATTAAAGTCAAGAATTATTTATTAATACCTTCCCAAAATTAAAAAATAAACTTCGATATGTTAAATTCTCAATTTCACAGTCTTAGCTACCATGTTTAACTGTAGCAGCAAAAATATTCCATGACAATATCTTCATAAAAAAATGTTAACACTCAGCAAATGGGCCACAATACCTAATATCTAAATATTTTATCGAATTAGCATTCCAGTGCTGAGACAGGTTAATGATCTTTAGAATTTTTCAATTAATTTTTAGGAAATGAGACGCACCAGAAGTGACGGAGTTTCTGGCAGCAATAATCGGTGAAAAGCAAATAATACAAATGAACAATGTATTGTAAGTCATATTCTATCTCATTAAACTATTCCCAACATCTCTTTTGGACAGAAACCTAACGAACGATGGCGTCCGCAAATATTTTTAGAAACAAATAATGAACATACAGCAGTCACCCCAATTGTTTTGATAAGGAGATGATAATAATAGACCTTGCACTAACAAATAATTTTTTACTAGCTTAATTAAATGGCAAGTAATGTTTGTAAAAAAAATTAAAGCTTTAACATATTTACAGTCGCTTGACAAACACTCGTACCATTGTTATTTAGCAATTGAGCAACTTTTATCTTTTCGGCGTTAACATTTTAACCTTTAAGCAAATGATGCAAAATAATCGCATAACGCCTACGGTTATTATTAGCTATTATTAGTGTTAATCTCAATTATTCATAATAACTTTGGAAAACGTCTCTCGCCATAAGGACATTTGCCTTCAAACTAGAGATATTTACTCATCCTTTTAAAATATTTATTGTTTGAAAGTTTCTTTAGTAATAAAAGTTAATGTAGAGTAAATATATGTTGAGAAAATCGTGTCAAAATTTGTTTTCTATTTGATAGTAATCAACCGATAATTTTACTTTTAATTTTAAACATAATTTGTATGTTTAAAAATGCTATTTCCAAATTAATTGCATTATTAACAGCATATAGTAGACCTTGGTCATCCTGATCACACCTGTATCATAACCTAAACATGTCTACCTAGCTTTCGATAACAAGCAAGTTTATGTTTTGCAATAGTTCTCTTATTTGGTTAATCTGAAGGGACGTTGAATATCGAACTTTCATCATGTTGAACGACAAGAGCAAAAGTTTTTCGGAATCGGAGTCCGAGTTGTTGATGGCATCTACGGCTACGTTAAATGCCAGAAAAAGAGGATTTGTAAATGAATTCAAATACTATGGAAACTCTTTTGTAAATTTCTTCTATAATCCGGAGAAAGGAAGATTCATGAAAAGGGATGATGTCACTTGGGCACGCTTCCTGCTGTTCTATTTTTCCTTTTTCGTTGCCTTGATCTGTTATCTGAGTATAGCGTTTGGTTTGTACTTGGAGGTTTACATTGACAAGAACCACCCCAGAACTCAAGCCCGCAATTCATTGCTCATGGAGTGGCCAAGCCTAGCCATTCGGCCAATGCCAGATCACCGAACATCTCTTATCAGATTTGTGCAGGGTCAGCCATCAAGTTACAAGCCATTTTCAGATCACATTCAAGCTTTCTTGCTCCAATATGAAAATCAGGCTCAGGAATCAGAGGCATTGATTGACTGCTTAGCTCTTGGAAGCAACAGCAATCGAAACAAAAATAAGGCCTGCAGGTTCATAATTGATTCCCTTGGTCAGAATTGCACTTGGCAAAGGGATTATGGTTATGACCAGGGTCAGCCTTGTGTACTGTTGAAGTTGACCAAGATCTTTGGCTGGGAACCACCGGCATATGGCCTGAACGAGGCGCCCCCAGAGCTTGGAGACAGATTCGATCCAAACCACGTCGGCATCACTTGCGAAGGAGAGAATCCAATCGACAGAGAAAATCTTGGACCAATTGCCTACTACCCTCCCAAAGGCTTTCCAAACTATTTCTACCCATATCTCAACCAGGAAGGTTATAGACAGCCTCTCGTCATGATACAATTCTTGAGGCCGACCAACGGTATCGTCATCAACGTATGGTGCAAGGCATGGATTAAAAATCTCGTTCACCACAGATACGACAACATGGGAAGCATACATTTTGAGATGCTTATAGATTAACCATTCAACTCTCAATTTTCTCTACTGTGGATTTTTACGAATTTGCCATTCACTAAGACAACGGTAACATGAGATTTGGTGCATTTTGACATTAATAAACATATTGGAAAACCCCTTAGTAAATTAAAGTCACGGCCTATGAAGTTTATAATAAGAAATTTCTATGCAAAAATACATTCAACTGCAAATGATATTCCCATGGTGAAAATAAACCACTTTAATTGGTTGGACAAAAAACCTTTGAGATTAAAGCTTAATTTCTCACAAGAAACAAATAACTTCACACTTTCTTTTGTACAAGCATCACAAACTTAATACACATTTCAAAGTACGTTGACTTCTTTTTTGAAACACCAAGGAAAAACAAGCAGACAATAAAGGAGATATGATACGACTTAAATTGCACTCACAATGCTATACAACGAACAACTTACTAAAAGAAATGAAATGGCTTAAGTCACAACTTGGTGCAGCAAAATATCAATTTGAAGTTTAAAATTATGCACACCTCAAACAGCAAGAGCGAAAAATATACAAGCCAAGTGCACAGTTGACAGTCTAACTTGGTGCTGTCGTTGGTGATAACGACGACGATGATGATGATGATGATGATGATATTTAAAACAAATTTAATGATCACATGATAGCAGTTCCTTCATATCCTTTGTAATGAATTGCTTCTGTTGATTCAATAATAATTTACTAATTGATTCAATCTTTAGAAAAATGCAAATGAATTTACAATCTTAGAAAGCAAAATGTTTCCAGCAAAAATAAACATAAGTAAAATCCAAAAGCTTCCTGTAAAGGATTTTGCATTGTGGATTTAGCAACACATTAAAGTCACAAAAGCAGGATCAGAATCTCAGGTTGTGCAGGTTTTCATGACATGAGCACATTAATCTCTAGGCAATCTATCCCGACGAGACTAACGCACGACTTCGGCAGAAGAAAAACCTGGCGGTGCCAACATTAAGCTGTAAAATAGCTAGCTACACGGAAAAGGGGGAAATATTATGAAGTGGGAACGAATCACTTAAACTGCTTTCTATCTAAACGAATGTGGAAAACACAGAAATTACTGGAATGAGAAGGAAAACAACTCCTTAAGTTGCTAAGCAGTTTCGGCCCGCGACGAGCGCATCGTCCGAGACCGCGCCAAGGACGAGTGGGCAAAAGCAGAGCACTGCGATCGAGTTCGCTCGGTTCAGTTGGTGAGGTCCCTGAGAGAACTTAAGAATCCAACTGGTGTCAGGATGTTTGTGGAGCCTGTTGATCGTTAAGCAAGGGATGAATGTTCGGATCCATTAAATCAATCAACCCAGGCAGTACGTTATACAATGTAATAACAATAATATAATAAATTTAATTCTAGGTCTAGGACATTAGTTAAAATTCTATTAATTTCCATTAATAAGTTAATATGAATAAATAACCAAAAATGTTTTGAAAAGTAAGAAAAAAATAAAGCAGCTGACCAATAAGGACATCCCAGTTCTTAGTCGACTGGCTGACTTCATAGGCACACCTCATCTCAGAGTAGGACATGCCGCCCACCACGAAGACGATCAGACGAGGACCGCTTTTGAATGCCGAGGGACTCCTTTCCTTGTGCCACTGCCCGTACCTAGCACTTGAGACAAAACTCGAGGACATTACGACAGCGGACACTTAATTTGCTTATCTGATGAACTAATCGTCTGTTGTCATGATAGACGGTCACTGCGTTATTTTTATTGTCGACAAAACGATCCACTCGTCATTGTAATCATTGTCGTTATCATCGAAAATGGCATGAATTAAACTCGCCGATGCCGACCGACCGACGCATTAATAATAATAATAAAATAACTAATATTTTAAAATAAGTTTGGTAATATCATCATCATGACTAATCAATTCAAACAGCCACCTGACAGGTGCAGAACCCATGCCTGCAGACCTTGATCCCCCCGTCAGAAAGGGAAACTTTTGAGGCAATAGCTTGTCATCGATGGCATCCTAGATATTTCAGTAAATGATTATCAGTAAAGGTTCACCAATAAAGTTAAGTTATTAATCAAATAAAACAATAAAAATAAACATCATCATCATCATCATCAACCTCCATGATGTCCTTGACGTACGGAGTCCATCGGGACATCTGGTAAGTGTGCTCGACACCCCTCTCTTTTCTGTTCTGCATTTGGTAGGGCTGTGGTCGTTTTCTTCCTCCCTGAAATATTGGTTAATGAATGAGGTATTAACTCGTTGGATTACTAATCGATATAATGCTCACATCCTGGATGATTGGTACCGATAGGTTCTGCATGTTGGTGATCACAACCTTCTCGTCAGTGGGTACTTGAGCGTGCTGTATCAATTTGTTCAGGTTCTCCTCTGTAATTCCTGAGTGATTTGAATTCAGCTTTTTTTTAAACTCCTCAAAACATTCACAATGGTTTGAAGTGGCCAACATAAAAAAACGTAAACATAAAACGTCCAAACGTGAACGAAATAAAACCTCCTTTGTGGATGATGTAGAGGAGGATGATTCTGATCTTATCCGACACGGAGACGTTGGCGTCCAAAAGAATCGGAACGATGTTTCTCATGGGGTCCTTGACTTTCTCTCCCTCTGCATCGGTCCCCATAGCCAGGTCCTGACATACAATTCCACATTTCGCATGTTCATCTTTAATTTAATTCTATTTAACAAAATCTTAAAAATACTCCAAGATCGTTGCTTGGAGTTTTTTAAATGTTTTAAAAAGTTATTTCATACTTGTTCCACTTTGCACAGCTTGTCAGCTTTTCCTTGGTAGTGCTTCATGCAACCTTCAGCCATGTTCAAATGGGTGGAGTATCTGTTTGAGAGTTGGATTGGTTAAGTATCTTTCAATATGCGACAGGATGGAAAGCACTAGTTTTAACTAATATGACAAAATGTAACACGAGAAGCCATTATTTTTTTTAATTTAAATGGAATTTCAAAAGAAAAGAGAAACATCTTTGGCATTGACTGGCCTATTGAGTTCCTTCTGATACTGTGGCATCTTCTTGATCATCTGAGAAAGATCCCTCATCGAGGACTTGTCCTGTCCCATCCTCATTCTCTTCTGGTCCACAAATTCCTTCAACTTCTTTGTCACATACCTATTTAGAATCATCAAATGCTCTATCATAATTTGAAGAACAAAACTGATATTTTCATTGCCTTAGGTAATGATTTGGGCCATAATGCTGATAATAATGTTATGGAGTGATTGAATGAGGTGGTAACTTACTGAGTGGCATTGGCGATGTGTTGATGTCTCAATTCGACCCAAATGTCGTCGTTCTCGTCCAGGAGAACCTCCTTTTCGGCCAGCTCACCACCAGCAGCTACTTCGTATCTTAATGTTATCAGCATTAACTCATAAAAGAGTTATTTTATTAGTTATTTATTATAATATTAGTTAACCTACTTGTAGACGTCGTTTTCGACGTTAAGGAGGTCGTACGCCATGGCTTGGAAGGTGAGTTCATGGAGCAGAGGAGAAACGGGATCAAATCCCCGATCCAAGATTATCAATTGAGATCTGTCCTTTCCTGGACCCTAACATCAAAGCAAAACAACATTAAGAAACATTGTGATGCAAAGGAATAAAAAAAGTTTATTTGTGAATAATTAATCAAGTTAAAAAAATGAAATGCGAACATCGCAAGTCGATAACGAACTCGAAATGAAAATAAAATTTTTTTGAGACAAATCATGATGACTCACCTGGCCCATGGTATGATCATCAGCTTTGTAGGCATCCAATTTCTGCTGAACCAGCTGAGCAAATTCTGCATTCCTGTCCCATTCACTGATAAGTAATTGTTAGTAATAAGTCAGTACACTCGGATGACACAACGAACGAGAAGTAATTTGCATATTAAAATTGGACACTCCTGTCGGCCTGATAACATCGAGATAAACAATGACCGATGTCTTGGTTCAAAAAGGGAAAACATGCCTCCTGTAACGGATGGAAGGGTATTCTCCAAGGGTGGCGCAGAGGGTCGCGATCTGCTCGGCACATCTCTCCAGGTTGATCATCCTGCCCGACTGTTTATTGGGGTTGTAGTAGAACTGGAAAGTGTTCACTGAATCCAGTGAGAACACCTGCGATGAACAAGACTTGCTAAATAAGTTGTTAATTATCTTCTTTGATAACAGACTTTTTTAAATGAACAATATTTCTGAAATTCCAAAGTTTTGGAAATCTCAAACATCCATCCAACATTCGAGACACATTGATTTGCACTTCAAATACATCCAAACTTGTAGTTTTTAATATCAACTGCTTCATCATCAGCAAAAAGTGGAGTTATTTACTTGACTTTCATAGGGCAGAAAAGCAATGTTGATCTCGCGAAGGGTTTTTATGTAACGGGCACATGTCGATTTGCACAGGTCGTTGAAGAACTCGTCGGGACAGGCTGAAACAACGAAAACAATTTTACGTCTCGACAATTTCCGAAGTTAATGGCAACGGGATCGCTACGTTAAAGCCAATTTTGTGATGTTACTCGGAAACAATTGCTGCAGCTATGACTAAGCTATCGACTACACAAACACCAATCACACGATTACAATGAGCCAAAAAACTATTAAATACTACACATCTTTCACTCAAGAACACTGCAACACAACAAAAATAAGATATTAACCAGAAGTACATCCAAGCATCACAAGACCAAAACATCATCAGGCCTTAATATGGTAGTTATTTGCAAACACGGCAGTAAGCACGTGCACGCACGCACACACACGTGCAGGCATAAAACGAAGTAGCTCCAAAATTAAAGTGTCCCGAAAGAAGCACAAGAAGATTTTAGGAGAAGAAGTCGTTTTTATGACTCTAATGGAAGTAATTTGCACCATCATGCAAGGTTTGGAGAACTGATGGATTCACAAAAAGTGCAATGCAATGATTGGCCAGTTTAATTAGATTCGTTATCACGATAAGCATGCATGGTATAGTCAAATAAATAATACATTCAATATATGCCTAACATTGTAATCAATGTGAAGGAATGTAATATGAATATTGATGAAGAGAACAACTTACCCTCGGTGAAGAACACGTGCGCTGCTTTGTACATAGTTTTCAACGGGTTCTGAAAATCGCCGCTCAGCGCTCTAATGGACTGAAAATTGGAATAATTAATTATAAATTATCCATTAAATATGCAATTAAGAGGGAAACATTCACTTATTTATCAAATGTTAATAGAGAATACATTTATTTGGAAATCTCAGTCCACAGAACAGTTACTAATGCTTGATACCAAGTGGCAGTAAGAATCCACAATATACCTTCTCGATGGGGGTTATCAAGTACACTGCCTCTAGAGAGGGCAGGGGCTCCCTCTTTTTGTTGATGTCCTCAACCACTGTTTAAATATTCACACATGCATAAAATATTGTACAAACAACTTCAAGGATCAAATCTAAATACTCGAGTACACGTGCAATCGTTTGTGTCGGAGCTCACCTTGACACTATCCATACGAAACCTTTTTACAACATTTAATAATAAACACTAAAAAAATTGTAGACCACTGACATGTAATTTGTTCGGACATAATTTCAGTCATTTTACAGCAAGCTGATAACATCCTCATGCTCAAATGATCCACCACCAGCACTTTCCATTCTTTGTTCTTCACTTGGAAGACCACTTCATTCATGATTTCTAAAAAATATAATAATGATGATAGTTGTAAAGAAACTTGGAAATTTGCAAACTAATCTTAACTATTATGATTTCATGCTAGTTTGGTGATATTTAATTTCACATAAAATTCATGTGCTTTATTACTTATTCACTTATTAAAATGTATCTTTTCCAGTGCCCTAACTGTTATTTGTTCGAAGAGATGATGAAAATTAAGTAAACATGCCGAAATAACATTAGATAAGTCTCGAATATATCCAGGAATCCATTAGCAATAAGTATTACTATAATTGATAAGTCTTTTGGAACATTTATATGGAAAACTAAGTGTGCAAGTGAAAAACTGAAATATTTCAACCCTTTTTTTTATTTAATTAAATAACATAATTGGTTATGCAAACATTTGCTATACAGCCAAAATAGCAAGTTAACAGACCCTACAAATTTTGAGAAACATTTAAAAAGCTAGATTAATCAAATTATTACAAATAATTCAAATTATTCTCACTATCGTGAACTGCAGCTTTTAAAGCCATTTCGAAAGTCTTCAAGGCAAATCAGTACCAACGTAAAAATGGTGATCTTTAATATTATTATTTTGAGCAGGATGGCACAATTATGTGGGGCGTCATAACAATAGCTCTTTAAAATAGTTTTGAATTAAAAAAATTTTTTTTTTTAATTTAAAAGTAATAAAATGCAGCCAGTTATTTTTACAATGTTTGATTTTGATGTTGAATAAAGGATTCGAGTAGATCGCAATCTAAAAAAACAATCTGACCAATTTGTTTACAACTTTTACTACTACATTTTATATAATATATTATATTTTTAAAACATAAGGTTTTTACAAGAAATATTTTAGAAATATGTCATTCCTCAAAGCATATAAACACATCTGAGACTAAATTTTGAATTAAGCTTGATGTAGGATAAAATTGTACTTATTCGTATTAATAACTTCTCTGTATGGCCTGTTTTCGCTCCATTGAGCATATTTTTTCCTTAACTGCTACAGTATTGATTCATCCTGGAAGTACAAATGCTAATCAGTCCAATTCATACAACGTCGCTTGAGGTTTCCTTTGCGGTTTGTATTTTTCATGTGTGATATAAAAACGCAAATTAAGGAGATCTTACAATATCTAAAATCGCAATATAAATGTGATAACTAAATAAAGGTTTATGTTTGTTAGTGCCAAACTCAAGTTACGTGTATATGTTCAAAATGAATAATTTTGTAGGTGGATAATAATGTTATTGATAGGTGCCGCTCAAAAATTATTGATATTTGCATTAATAAGTTATAAGTTGCAGCTGCAGGCAGTCAGCATTCTGCAATGGGTATAAATGCTCAGTGGTGAGCATGATAATTACAGCCAGCTTGTGCATGTGTGGTGGAGTTGTGCACTTCTCACGTTTATGTAAATATTTGCTTATTCTATTTACATGCTGATTCCAAAGGGACAGTAAAGGAATCATTTGTTAGTCCACTTAATTTCCGATCCTTTCGGAGCCTTGAGTTTTGTGGCCGGTTAGCAGGTATGTTCCTACCTATCAGAGTGAGATATGGTTTTTGTTTGCTCATATGTTTGTCGCTTTTTTTACAAACATCATTGATCTGCCTGTTGTTCATCGATCATGGTTTCTTGACAATTTTTTTCATGATTGGCTTTGGCTTTTATCATGATTCCAGGAAGAAGTAGCAGAATAATAGGTCGTTTTTTAGTAATTACTTTCTATTTGCAATGTGCTTAAATGAGTATCCTATTAAGAATGATTATGGTGAATTATATTTTTTCAGGAGTGATGTACGATTTTTGTCATCAACATGATGAAAAGTGAATTTGCACCAGCTAAGATATCTCATTGCAATCTGGTATGAAATCGAATATGTCAGTCATCGATGCATTATTTAACCATTTCACTTATACAGTCTGTCACTGTTCTAAGTTTGTCTTTGTTTTTAGATTATGTTCTCGTTGCTTGTTTTCTCTAAGTTACTTTGTGTTAAAGATGTGGGCGTAACAAAGAAACTTGCCTCACATGCTAATTCCGATTTCTGTGTGTTTCGTTGAGTCACCATGGCTCCTAAACGCAGCAGCTGATGTCTGTTCCCTTGTTTCAATGTTTGCACGTTTAATTTAGGCAACACCCCCTGCATGTGCTATTGTTAGGTGTGAAGCAGGTGCAAGATAAATCTTTCTCAATATATTTTTGATTGTCTACCGTTTGACCGGCCATCACATCTAAATAAACGAACCAGCAAAGACTCTTGAGAAGCCTTCGATCTAAATGATCTAAAGTCACATGTTTTTGTGCAAGACATTCACATCATCCTTCAAAATAGGATCTGATTAGCCATATTTTGAACCAAGAAATGCGTAGAGCTCATGAACAAGCGAGTTAATTGCAATGCACACAGGGACTTAATAACCAAGGACGAGTGTCATTAAAAACGGCTTTGAAATCGCATGCTGAGTTCCTTTAGAACGAATTGCGATTGTAGTGACAGGATCCAATGTAGGCATAATAAACTTCACAGTATGGCTCCACAGTGAATGTGCTTGCCATTGAGTCACTGCATGCTGCTCCAACGTTATTTTTAACTCCCTCCCTTGTTCTTTTCAGGCTCTTTGTAACAATTCTTTTTTTTTTTAAACTTGTTCATGATTTTGTCAAAAACTCTGCTGGATTTGATTTTGCTTTATGTTTCGCACGACAGTTTATTTTTATCTTGAAATAGCTTAAAATATTGCTTTTTACTGGTTGTGTATTTATTTTTTATTTCAACCGCATCACATTTTCATTCATGTTTCCTGTTAATGCTACTGATAATTTCTGACCTACATTCATTATTTTCTTGGAAATAAATCATGAAGGATATTTTCCCAATAAAACAACTCAATAACACGAAATTAGTTTTGTGTTGAGAGGCCTGCTGGCAGAAAGGATTTTCAGGAGCTTCTATTAGCTTAGAGTGAACTTTCTCTTCCATATTTTTGAGTATTTAACTCAGCAATCATTGTCTCTTGCTTAATTACCTTTCATCGTGCATTGTTGTACTGCTAATCCTGTTTTTTTTGTCCTTAATAGAAGATTGTTGTTTGGCAAATTGCTTTTATTCAAAGCTCCACTGCTTGCAATCCTGGATCTCTGAGCTGAAGCTTGATTATCAGTTCTATTTTTACAAGTCTTGAGATTTTCTTTGGAAGCCTTGTAAGTAATCTCCTGACGCTATTTGAATTCATCTTTTGGCAGTTTGTTGGGACGTCTCTCTTTTTTTGAGATTGTGAGAAATATTATTATCTGATGTATTTAATGGAACTTCCTCAGAAATTGCATCCGTATTTTATCATCACTGGCCACCTCTCATCACCTCTCAGTGATGTTTATGATGTAGAATGATTACCACAGAAAGAAGTCAAGGCCTGAAAGAAGAATTTTAAGATAGTGAAGATGCGTACTACAATTGTACGGAATGTTTTTAATAGTTGTGAGCGTGCACTTGGTGATCCAACGCGATTCATATCTGTATCTTCCTCGTGCAAACTCAAACTTGTCTTAAACGGATCTGTTAAACATCACCTCAGTTTGATTTAGGGTAGAACAGCTGCACTTTTATTTTTGGTTGATTCACTCGCTTAATAACTCTGGCTCACAATTTGATAATTTCAAGTTTCACAATTTTATTCTACACATTAATTCACTACAACTTTTAGTTAAGTTTCATTTAAGTTAGTGCATTTTAAATTTACCAGCACTCTGCATCTAATCAACATGTTGGCTTTTAACGTTTAAAATATGCACCAAAAACTGTGAACCTTTTTAGGGAGGTGTCATGATAGGCAGCCATCCTTTGATTTGCAAGAATGAAGAGGAGGAAGATGATGATGATGGGGACAGCGTGTCTAGCAAATTAGACTTGCATTTTTCAAAGGACGATGTGATCGATGATGACGACGACGACTTTGGGAACTTTGACAGCCTCAAGCCTCGTGATCAAAATTACAGTAAGACATTTCTCATGTTCATTGCGATTTCACGTTCTCAGTTCACTCTGAGCAAGTCTTTTCACGAGAAATGAGCATTTAAGTTTGCACGTTTTAAAAGCACAATGTACTTTCGTGGTAAGGTTTGTTGGCTATTTTTAAGCACCTCTATATTTTATTCCAATGCAAAGTATGGAAAGTATGTGGCTGTGCCTTTATGCAGAAATTCGATGAGTAAGTTTTCACCTCTCAAGCTGAACGAATGCTTCATCATCGTTACGTCATCGTCATCAGATGATTTTCCTCTCATCCGAGTTTTAAAGCAAATATTAAACAAGAAATGCCGATCCTAATTGGCCAGGAGTAATTGCCAATGAGTGACCCTCATTAAATGTTACTCCTTAACTGTTACACTTTACTGCAATTTACGTATAGTTTGTTTTATAAGTGAAACAATTTAGTGCTTGTTTTTCTTAAGCAAGAATAAATCCTACCAACAATTGCAATGTCAGTTTATTTTAGGAGCCTCCAAGAGAGCCACTCCTATTTGTCACTTAACTTTAGAAGCAGTTCATGAAGTTAAAAATAATCTCACTTGATAACCCGTTTTAAATTATTTTCGTGTTCGGTGCTGGTGGTGATGCTAGTGTAGAGCAAAAGAAGGAAATTGTTTTGATGAGCTGTTGGCGTGATTGTTTGACATTTTCCTGCTGCAATGCGCAACTCAATTTTGAGTTGAGAATATTTCCTGTGCTTCTCTTTATTTCCTATCTCAATAGAGCTGAGCTCTGCAGGCCATTAAGTTCTTAATGGCTCACATGCTCAACCTTTCATCTTTCAAGTTAATTTCATTTTAATTCCCATTTAATTTCAGGATCAAGGGGTTCATCTTCGTTATGAAAACAATTCCTAACTGTCTTTCATAACTGGTTTATTGATTTCAGTTTCCAAGGTACAAGTGGATTTGGAGAATTGTCAAGCAGAGGATGATATTAATGGAAAGCTCTCAAGCATCAGTCAGGAAATCAAGAGGGCAAATACCAATGTTAGAAACCTCTCATTCCTGAATAATCTTTTCTTTCTTTTGCTCTTTCATCTGACATGTTTTCCATAAGATAACAATAAAAGCTCATTAGAATAACGTGTTGGCAACAACAACAATAATATTAGTTGTACTATTAATATTAATAATAACAAACAGTAACAACAAAAGTTAATTTAGCCTTGCTATTTTAATGTTTGTTTAACTTCTTAATCAATTAAGTGGATTCTAGCATTTGTTTTGAATGTTATTCCTTCAGGGAGACATGATTTATTCCCTTCTCTCCATCCTTGGAACTCACAACAAGGATGACATGAGCAAGACCTTGTATGCCATGTCCACATCTCCTGAAAGTTGTGTAGCCATGCGCCAGTCAGGTTCTCTATCAGATGATGTCAATTTTATAAATTGGAAAACCATGGAAAAGTATTTTATACTTTGACTGGCTATAAATTTATTTATGTCATGATTTCTATTGCTGTAATTTAAGAAATTATTTTTATTAAAGTAATGATTACTTATTCTGTACTGATTAAACCAAAGCAGGTACATAAAAAAGGAGAATGTTTTTCATTTTGACAGGATGTCTTCCTTTGCTGATCCACCTACTGCACAACAGCGACAGCGACCCCAACTATTTCAACATTAGAAACAGGTCAGCAGTGGCTCTGAGAAACATTGTCAATGTCCACTGCGAAGATCAAAGGGGGAGGCAGGAGTCGAGGGTGTTGAGGCTGCTCGAGCAACTTAGAGACTATTGCGATCACCTGAGGACGTCCATGATGTACAATAATTGTTCCGCTGATCAAAACTATTTCCAAGGTATTGCAACACTACTTCTGCAATTTCTATGGCAAATTCTGAGGTAGCTTTAGAATTTGAAAATAAATTCAGGTCTCCTGGTTGACGTTCAACATCCTGTCGGAGCTGTGACGGCCCTTATGAAACTGACATTTGATGAGGAACACAGGCATGCAGTGTGCACCTTAGGTACTTATTCCACCTCAATTAGTCAGTAATTGCCTGACATCATTATAATTGCATCAACCAATAATAATCCATTTCGTTGATGTTAGGTGGCATTCAGGCTCTGGCTGAATTGCTTCAGCTGCAGCAGGAGATCTTTGGCCAAAGCCTGGACCCTGATCATATAACCATGAGGAGGTACACCTGCATGGCATTGACCAACCTGACTTTTGGGGACGGTACCAATAAGGCGCTCCTGTGCTCCATGCCTGGACCTCTGAGATCACTGGTCCTTCAACTACAATCCATCAGTGAAGAGTTGTGCCAGGTTGCTGCCAGTGTCCTGAGGAACCTGTCCTGGCATGCTGATGCGGCCAGCAAAAGAAATCTCAGAAGTGCAGGTGCAGTTCAGATGTTAACCCAGACGATGTTGACAGTGAAAAAAGAACCAACTCTGAAGAGCCTGCTGAGTGCTCTGTGGAACTTCTCAGCTCATTGTCCTGAGAACAAGGAGGACATCTGTGCTATTCAGGGAGCCCTGCAGCTTTTGGTTTGGTCTTTGAACTTCAGGAGTCCTTCAAAAACTCTGGCTGTCATAGAGAATGGCGGTGGGGTTCTCAGGAATGTCAGCAGTCATGTTGCCATCAGATCCGACTACAGGATCATTCTGAGGAAGCATGGCTGTTTGTCAACACTCCTGAAACACCTGAGGTCTCCAAGCCTCACAGTCGTAAGCAATGCTTGTGGAACTCTTTGGAATCTGTCTGCTCATTGCCTAGAAGATCAAAAAATTCTCTGCAGCCTTGGGGCCATCGAGATGCTGAAAAATCTCGTCCATTCAAAACACAAAATGATTTCACTCGGCAGTGCTGCCGCACTGAAGAACCTGCTCTCGTCCACGGCATTCACTTCCATCAATGGATTATCCACAGACCCATATACTCTGCTCACTTCCAGTTGGATGGGCAGGAATGACAGCAGCTTTAACTACAACAGTGCCGACAGACCGGGCCTACACGTGAGAAGGCAGAGGGCACTACAGAGGGAGTTGCAGAGCAGATATTTGTCAGAAACATATGACACTTCCAGTCCTTTGTACAGTCCCATGACTTCTCCTCAATCCCAAGATGTTGCTCAACCATTTACTAGGAGTCTTCAAACCAAAACATCTGTAAACATTTCTGTCTCTAAGCCCCCACCTTACCCCATCAATTTCTCAGATGTCATTTATCACTCAGACAGTGACATTCTGAACAAATCAAAGATACTGCTTAATCCTTCTGCTGGAACTCAAAATCAATTGGCCAATCTCTCTCTGGAGCACGAGAGAATGGACGAACTATTTGGTCTTGAAGACAATTTTTATTCTCCAGGAATGTTTCTCAGCTGTCACGAATCAATAGCCACTGGTGGTCAGGATACTGCTGCTGATTTTCTCCCTTGCAACTCTCAGAATTTTGATGGCAGTCATGTGCAAAATGATTCTGGATGGGCCATGTTCTACCACGATGACGTGGTGACTCATGTTACACATCCATCATACTTTAGAGACCTTCCCATCATTGAAAATGTCACAACAGTTCAGGGTTTGGAGGAAGAGATGATTAGGCTGGAAGTGGATGACAGAGAGAAAATCGTCGAGTTGGACGAAGGCCCAATGGAAAATGTCCCGATGCTCCGGTCCCCCTCTCCTCCTCCTCATCATCATCACCAGCTCCTACCGAATCCAAATGCGTACCATATTCAGAAATATCAAGGTAACAACTTACTCGGTCACCCGATGGTTTTTGATGAGTTGCCGAGCACCGAGCAACTTTTTAATACTTGTGAAAAAAACGACATTGTTTCGTTTCAGTTTAATCCTGTTGTAGAGGTTCTTCCATGGCAACACGACTCTAGTAAACATGATTCAATTTCAGAGGGCTTTGTAAGTAAGAGGCCCGTCCAAGATCATAACATAAACTCACCAAGAAAATCAAGAAAAAGCTTTCTAAGACCACCAACCAATTACAACTTATCCAAGTTCAATTTGAATATTTCCAAACTTCTAGGAGATGAAGAAATTTGCAACGATATTCCCCTCAACCAGCAATGTTTCCAAGAGCAGCTTTGTGATCATGATCGAGGCACACATTTGCATGACAGTAATGTTCGTGTCAAAGAGAACATTCATGAAATTTTGCCTGAAAGCTCTTCCCCTTTAGATCCCAATTTGACCATTGAACACGAACTGGCTCTCCAGGAAAATGCTAATTTGGTTCTTTCTGTTTTGGAGAGAACCTCATTGACTGAGAGCAACCTTAGCAGTGACATTCATTTGCTTGAAAATGAAACAATTTCACTTATCTCTGATAGCGAGGCCATAGATGAATTGCCTATGGTATCTAATTTTTTTAATTCTGTAAAATTTCACGATGGCACTGCCAAGGAAGATTCTCTTGTGAGTGGCACAGAACAGACCATTAACGTATGTAACAGTGTCAATTCTGAAGATGAGGTTCCCTCAATTGCCAATGATATTGAACATGAGGTAAAGAGAAGACCTCGAATTGTTAAACCAGGAACTGCCCCAAAGCCATCAATTCCAACAGTTGACAAGGATGTTAATAATGAACCAAAAGTAATTAGAGGAAGGAGAAAAGTTCTATATCCTGGAAAGCCCAAAACTCCACTTGTCTCTGATAAGAGAGTTGTATCTGCATCACCATCAAGACATGCTTCAAGTAACTTTCAGAAAGACAATAAGGATGATAAGAGGTTCAAAGTCATAAATTCTGCAGCAAATAATTTCAACTTATCTAAACTTCAAACTCAAACAAAAACCCCAGTGACAGGTCTTAAAGACAAGTTGAACAAAACTAAGGAAGAGAAAAAGATTTCCAAAATTTCCTCAACTCAGAGACCTCAATCTGCTTTCATCAGAAATCCTGGGTCTTCCACTGCAGCTCCAGAGGAAGCCATTAAACAGGCAAAACTCAAATCCTATTCTCTACCACCTGGGCAGAAACCTCCAACATCAAAAGATTGCCAAGGTGCTTATATGCCACAAAAATCAAAGCCCAAGCTAGTATCAAAGCAAGATACTTTTATTAAGTTGGCAAAACCGGGCATCAATTCATCTAATGATAACCTTCAGAAGCAGGATCAAAAGCAAGCCCCAAGGTCAACTCCCAAGGGAAAACCCAGAAAAATATCTGCCAAGATCCAAAACAGTGGTTCTTCCTTGGGTCCTTCAACTTCATCAAATGAAAAAATAACTTCTCTCTCTTCATCAAATGCCATTGGAAAGCACTCCAGCCATAGCAATATGTCAAAATCAGGCTCAATAAATTCCATTACCAGCAGTAGATGCAGTTCAGCCCCAAAAATACCTCCAAAAATGAACAACACTCCGAAGCAAACAATTAAACCAAAACTCTTGATGCCTGCAAATGAAGATAATCAGCCAAAAGTCAACACTGATCACAGGACGAAGTATGCCTACAATGATGCACTCAACAAACAAGATGCTAATCGTTTGCAAAAAAGTTCGACATATGATAAACTTAAGGAGTTTTTTGGTGAGGAGTCAAATTACAAATCTGATAACACCAACAGTGATTATTCAGAAGTCAGACCAAATCATATGGAGAGTGATTCACTAGAAAAAGCTTGTAAAGACAAGTTGTCCAAAGTTGAAAATGGAATTTCTAAACAGTCTCAAGTTTCAAAAATTCCCAACATTGCCAAAAAACCACCTCCCGACAAAAGGACAAGTCCAGTCAAGAAAGAAATGAAAACCACCAGAAGTTTCAATAACAAGGCTCTTGATGAATCATTCCAGGAGAAGAAAAAAATAGTAGAAAATGGTATTAAACATCACTCTCAGGATGCCGCACCGAACGGAAGTATTATTAGAGACAGGGGCGTCTCGGCCCCGTCAAACAAATCTAAGGCACTCTCCACCTCAATCTCAGCCAGCACACGAAAAGAGATTTCAGTGATGAATGCAAAGAACTTATCAAAGACTTTGCCCTCAGATAATCCTTCCAAAATCCAGTCAAGTGAAGACGATCCTCACAGCAAGTCCAAGAGGATGCCCGGCCGTGGATTTAGTTTTTGGAAGAAACAACCAACAAAATCCAAAGAGGCAGAGGATCCAGTAAAATCTGCTCTTCCAGTTCCAAATTCACAGTCAAAAAAAGCCACCAACAACAAGAGCAAAATCAGTCCAAAAGCTGAGTCACCAATCAGGAAGAAAGTCTTAGGCTGGTTCAAGAAGGGATCCGAGACCCACACAATCATAGCCGAAAAAAATAAGGCTCTCATCGGTAAAGAGGACTTGACATCTGACATGAATTTTAACAAACATCTCGACTTTCTGGTGGATGATATTCAGCTTGCTGAGACACTCATTACAACTCTTGACACAAAGAATGGAAACAACTCTCCCATACGAGCTGCTGTTGTCCAACCTTTCAACTATCACAATCTAGATGGTGTCACATCGCTTCAGTCTTCAGATACCTCTGGTTTTCAAAATCCCCCAAAGTTCACAAAGACCGAGTTGCTATTGGCAAGACACAGGAGCTCCAGACTGGCTTCTGATTCTCGTAGCAGCATGGCGATGTCCATAGACAGCCTGAAGGTGAATTCCTTGGATTCTTTCCAAAACACTGACCGTTCATTCTCCGATGTTCCAAGTGAAATCACGGAAAAGGATGACCTGAGTTCGGTCGAGAACGTTCCTCTAATTGCACCCACATAAAGGCCCCCTATAGCAACTGAAATCTGACATTTTCACATAAATTTGTTACTAACATAGTTTTTTTATTTTGTTTACTCGCTGAACCATTTGGCATCTCGAGACTTGCTTGAGATGTGACTAGGTATTTTCGTCTTGCATTGTTGTGTCTTTTATCTATGCCTCATATCATGGCTATGAACCTGATTCCATCTGCATGTTTTAGCTGCTTAGGGAGCAAGAATTGTTTCTTCCTGCTAATTGTTTTGCTGACAGCATTAGCCTCTCAATGTGAAAGTGCAGTAATGGCTGAGTGTTTCATATTTGAGTTTCATGTCACTTCCAATTTTATTATGATTTGGTCATTTTATGATAAAAACATGCATTTGTTCTCTCATGGCTCAGTATTGTTGAATAAATTCTAGATTAAATCAGCATAAGGAGTTTGTAATACTGAAATAAATTGAAGCATCCAGTGTTTGATTTTCATGAGCTCTGTATTTTTTGAAAACCAAAGGCTTCAAGGAAGTTAGGGCTGGTGGGAATGGCCACCAAAAAGGCCAACATGGGCAAACATTGCATTGGAATTTAAAATATTGAGCAACCCGACAATTAGGACACTTCACAATGGGAAATCAAGATCAGAAATGATATGTTTAAGCCAAGAGGTTTGTATGAAATTGCAATTTGCACTTAGAACCAGTACATATTTTAATCTCCCTGATAAGTTGTTAGTACACCGGATGTGTGAGTTCTTGGAAGGCAAAAGCTAGTTTTATGCTGCCTCCTCCTCACAATGTTTCCATCAGCACTCGATTCAAATGGTGTCTCTTCGGGACGGAATGCAGAAGGAAGGCTTTCACTTCTCTTGCGCATATGCTTCATTCCAGAGTTTACATCCTCTGATGATGATCCAAGCTTGTCCACTCTAAGACAAATGAAACCAACAAGTTGATTGAATAGTTCATTCTTCTCAACGAAGATGTAATGACCTGCACCATTTATAACCTGCAGAAATAAAAGTTGATGCTGAGTTATTGTGACAGCCTGCATTAATATGCTTGCTTCTTCAATGTTACCTGAATGTCAACCTGGGCACCCTTCCTTAGATGTTTTACTTGGTTTCCGATGTCATGTCCAAGGTATGAAGACCTTGATCCCGTCACGAAGGTCATGGGAACAATTTTGGGGATGGAATTGATGCGGAAAAGAAGCGGATGTCTTGCGTATCCAGAAAAAAGAGAAAGTTTCCGGAAGGCCTTCTCTCCTCTGAAATGATCAGCACGAACTGGAAACATCTTTTGTAAAATAACATTCAACAATAACTTGAAAACCGTTGTGCTAAATTAATTTATCAAGAAACTAACGATGGCGGGTAGGCTGCATTCCAGTGGTACAAATACTGAGCCACGTCGAGCTTGTTAGGTGCTTTGGAGAACTTCGACAAAAGATCTCCTCTCAATTTCTTGATGAGATCAACTCCTGAACAATGATTGTTTTCAAAATAAATTTGGGTAGGATTATTCAGAAATTCAATTTAAATAATATTAAATCAAGCACTAGAAGAATTAAAAGTAACATTTCAAGAATCATGTAATTTAAAATTGAATGACAATCCCAGCGACAATGACATTTTTAAGTAAATAAACTTTAGGGAACTCATTACCCCATCCAGGCCCAACAAAGCGTAGCAAGGAGAAGTGATTCAGGTAAGTAATGAGAAAGGCAGCAAGTTTTGTGGTGTTTGTCACTGGAAATGTTGGAGGCCGAAATGATCTGAACCTCTTGTAATGCTTTGGGTCCACATCAAAACCCCAAGGCTCCACAAAAACAACGTGCCTCACCCTTTCCGGAAACCTGCTCGTATACAAAAATGCAACATATCCTCCAAACCCATGCCCTGAAAAAAAAAAATAGAATAAATCAATAAAATCAAAATGTTTTGAATTTCACAATTCTTGCCGAGCAAAATCAGCTTCTCCAGGCTCATCGCGATCCTCCATGCTTCCAAGGACTCAATAAATTCATTTTCAATGTCAGCCAATCTTGAGCTAAAAGTCATTCTTGAACTCCTTCCAAATCCAATCATGTCCAAGGCATGAACAGTCCTATGTTTGGACAATTCGCTGAGGTTGAGAGTCCAAAAACTAGCTCCATATCCCAAACTATGGAGATAAACTATTGGATTTGCAGACTTCTGTTCATTCTCAATGGATACTGTCCATATTGCCAATCCCTGACCAATAGGAACTCTCTCAGTTCTTATATTGCTTGAGAGACCTACAATCGAAATATGAATATGTCGATGACAATTTCAATATCAAATCAATCGTTAATAACTGCAAGAAGAAATGTCAAAAATCTAACCTTCTAGTAATTGTTTTTCATAAGAATCTAAGCTCTGAAGATCATCATAACCAATAATTCTAAAGATGAAATTTATCAGCCTTCAAAAAAGATGGCTATTAAGGCAAACATTAAATCCACCGGCTAAATTTAATTACACTTCCAAAATATAGGTGTCAAGAGCTTACCATTTCCAAGAATTCAATACAAAAAAGTTGTACAATCCTTTCAACGAAAACATGTAATAAAATATTTGGAAACATAAAACCATTTCAATCGAATAAAGGCTTAAAATTGTACAAAAAATCAAATCCGTTACAAATGCTGTAGCAATAACAAATGCGAAGCAGCGCCTTGCTACCACTAGAGCATAGTTCCACTATTCGACCTCAAAACAAACTTTTCATTTGCTTCTCGGGTTAACGATTTGTAAACTTTTTAGTCAACCATTTAACTTTAATAATTTGTGCATAAAAAACTTTCCTAGCATTTATTTTGATATTTATTTATTTAAAAAAAACGCATGCAGTGGGTCATTTAGACCTCCACAGCTGGACTTTTACGGAAAACTCTAAATGGGAATTGATATAAATTGACAAAAGTGAAACTACATTTGCGCGAAATTTCAGAGGTTATTATTTTAAACATATCAATTTCTAAATCGATTAAGAACGCTTAAGAATCATTCAGACATAATAAGAATTGTTTTAACTTGCTTCAATTATATTCCTAGTTTGATCACTTTCATAATTTCGAAACAATTAAGGGTTAGACCTGAGTATCAGGTTCGTCCGAGTCATGTGGGATTGCCATCTTCCGCGACGAGTCGAAGGGAACAATTTGCTATCCTTGGGTCAAAAAATGAAACTTTTTACAGTGTCACTCCCTCGTGCTACAATTGTCGAAGTTACCAGTCCCGCTGGTCACATCATCACTGTTTAAGCAAGTTCTCGTTGTATACAATTTCCATAAACATTACAAAATTTTGCTTAAAATGTTTCATTATTTATTTATTAAGACAAGCCGAATGGCAGGCCACTTACACGGCTAAGGCACTTCAAGGCTGAGGGAAGATTTCCTTAAAGAAGACAGTTTCAAAGGCGGTGTGAATACCGGCTAGAAAAGTGCTGGTTGTTGAAAGGGAGAATTCCACATTTATGGACCAACAAAGTCAATGGACACGTCGAACTGATAACTTGAGCGATTGAACACCTAGGAGAGACTTGAACACTAGTCTAGATATCTTTATAGTCTATTCACTGCCGAATGCGTAACAAATAGAGGACGTGGAGAAGTGGTCACATCTTTTGTTGTAAATTATCTTTGTAACTGTGCTGATGAGACGCTGAAGATGCTCGACGCGGCAGGAAATCAAACAAACCAGGGTTGAGTTGCGGTAGTCATTTTTTGACAGAATTAGGGCTGTTATTAGAAACATCCGGATATCTATTGAGAATGGGCTGGAGGTGCTGCGAATCTCCACGAAAGATGAATAGAAGGGTCTAGTAGTTTTGTTGATATAAGTGATCGTAGAAGTCTGAATCCAGTCAAATCCCCGGGTTGCGGACGGAGTGTATTGGTTGGATTCCATCTAGCTGAGCAGTACTTGAAGATTGGTAGAATGTATGTGCAGAATGCTTTGTCAAGAATTGCTTCTCTTTTTAGAGAAAAAGAGTCTATGACTAGTCAAGTATTTAAAGCCTGAAAATTTTATTTTGATTCATTGGCGCTTGTAAAACATAATGTAGATTTGCACTTTACACTTTTTTGTACTTAGGAAATTATCTAAAAAAATTTTTACAATTTTATTTATTAAAATTGTGATCAATGCCAAAAATAAAATTTAAATTTCTTAGGGGTTTTCGATATATTCCCATCTAGGATTATTGTTATCAAGGAGTAAAGATGGCGTCAGATAAAGTTGATATGAGTCTTGATGATATAATTAGGCAGTCAGGGAGTTTTTCATTTAAATCAAGAGGCAGAAGAATCAGAGGTAGAGGTTTTGGAAGAGGTGGAACTACGAGAAGTTTTAGTTTAAATTTCACCGGAGGTCGTGATGGAGCAAGAATTCAGCGGGATGGTGGAATTGGAAAGCCTTATAACGTAAATGGCAATATTGGAGAAAAATCAAGTTTTCGTGTAAATATTTGATTTTGTTGGACCATACAGTCATTAATTTACCTTGAATTACAAGCTTGAAAATTTGCCAATGATGCTGATAACCTGACTGAAAATAAATTGGTTTCTTTAAAGACCTGGAACCCTCTAAATGGTGGTAGATTCAATTCTAGTTTTAACCGTAACGGAAGACTGCTTATATCGAACCTCGATTTCAATGTGAACAATTCTGACATTCTTGTGAGTTACAAATAACGTTTCTTGTTTTGTTACCTTATTACTTGCTTTTGTTGGTGCTTGGAACACACTTGTTTAAAACTTTAATTCATTTGTTTATCATCACATTGACTTCACAATCCACCTGAAATTATTAGAATTGCATTCAAAATGTTCTTGTCATATTTTAATTTTTAATTACCGATTTAACAGGAATTATTCTCTGAGTTTGGACCATTGAAGAGGTCTTCATTGCACTATGATGCCAATGGAAGGTCATTGGGTACTGCTGAAGTTGTGTATGAATACCAAGGGGATGCCGTCAAAGCAATGAGCCAATACAATAATGTGCCCCTCGATGGTGGTTTTGCTTTGCGGAATGGTGCCACGGGTTTTGTTGAACTGAGTTAATTTGTTGCACGCAGGTCGTCCAATGAAAATCATTCTGATTAACCAATTTAGCAACATGCAGAATCAGAAGCCTTTGTATCAGAATAGCCCCTTGAGAGGCAATTTCAACAGGTAATTCTAGTTAATCAGGTATATGTGTGTGTGTTCTAGAATTTAGATAGTAAATTAGCAACTTAAATAATGAGAATAATGTTTGATGAAGACTTAATTACATTACGATCTCAAATGAATTTTGGCAACCTTTGAATTTAGGGGGAACTTCAGAGGAAGGCGAGGTGCCAGGGTCGGTTTGACGGAATCTGTCCCCTCCAAGGAGCAGCTGGACGCACAGTTGGATGCGTACAAGGTCTGGCCTTGAAGACGTTCACTTGCAAACCAATAATTGATTGAGTGTTTTTGATCTGCTTGAGTTTTTGTTATGCTCACAGATGGAGGTCAATTAAAATGGGACTCAATTGTGGACTGTTTCTGAATGAAGAATGTTTCTGTTGGACTTCGGCCTCTACATACCTCGACTGATGCGAGAGAAATATTATATAGAAACTATTAAATAACTGATTACTTGATGCTCGAGACTCATTGATCAATGATTGTTTGTCTCAATTGTTTGTGAGTGAAAATCATTGGGGCAGTGTGCTGCCATCACTTGGTCACCAGAGGGGAGTAGGTGCAATCCAATAATGGGATGGTGTCTCCGGGTACATGGTTCATCTTAAAGTGTTCACAGTTAAATGATGCGCAGAATAGATTTTTTCTGTTGGTAGTGAGTGAGTCAGCCAAGATGATCCTGGCTGTAGTTCTCGTCGTCAGGCCTGCGCATTGTAAGATTGTGCGACATACTATTACAGGTATGCAAATTTCCAGCCACTGTTTGAGTGATTATGCTCTAGATCGTTAGCCTCGTCATATCGCCGTCTGATGGAATTGCATGGCAGACCCAAATAAGGTTTGGCTTGCTGTCGAGTGTGAATCATGTGCAGTTGCTAATGAAGATCAGGATCAAACATCAGCTCCCGAGACATTATTTTTAAATAATTTAGGCAACAAGAATTGAAGACGCGGTTGTAACTTCGATGCGGTTCAAAAACTCACGACACTCGCCGAGCATTGCGGACCTCAAAAAGGTCTGTGAAACAAACAAATGCCGCCTAGATAACAAATAGGGTGTTTACGAATAGATTCACGTTTCTAAGAAAAAAAGCAGACTGACTCAACTTGAAGACTCGGGGTTTCCTTAAGCTCTTTCTTCTTGAATGTAGAAATTTTGATTTCGTGAGCTCAAAATTAGGCAGCTCTTGGTTCCTAAATTTCTAAAACGAAAAATCTCTGATCTAGCATCCGCAACATTCTAAGAATTCCATATCTCCCTCAAAAACGTTGAACATTAAGTGATGAATATGCAATTTATGATTCAACCAATGGAGAAAGGCAAAATCCGGCACAGGAAGTAACTTGGAACCTGAGCGTCTTAAGTTAACCTCCAATGAATAATGTCTGCACTCTTTTGAGCGAATATTTTTACCAATCACATTTTCCCAAAATGGGTCATGTTGTATATCAATTTGCTAAATTAGGGGTTCGATACATCTCTGAATGGAGGGCGGTCTAAACAGGCCAAAAGAATTCTTTACAAGCGGCTCTAAATTAACGCGCCATCATTTTTAGTGTGTACGAAGGAGTTAGGAGCGCTGTTTTAGAAGAATTTCGGACCTTCTTTGCCAACGGACGACGAGGTAGGAAATCTTATTCATTCCAGCCATGATTACTTTTAAATTCTACTCTGTCAACAACAATTGCTGTCTCGTATTTCGCGACTTAATTGTTCCGATGGTTGAACTAAATAAAAGTAATGTCACCGAAGATGTCATATTAGAGCATGATTTGGTTTCCATATCGGATTCCTTGAAAGGTCCCAGAATTAGCACCAGGGCGTAAATTGTTATTAAGCTTTGGTGACTTGCAACTTCAACACAACAAATCTTCAACTAAAAATATCCTCAAGGGATATAGGATTCCTGCTTATTTCCGACTGTTTTTGTTTCTTTTATGAGAATTAACGTTTATTTCGACATTCGAATAAGTTTGGCTCTTAAAAACACTCGTTTTACAGTAGAAGTACATTGCTTATAATTAATTCAATGAAGTGGCTCTCATGCTGACCATTTTTCTTGAGAAAAAAAATCGTAGAAGCATTTTGATGCAACGAATTCATTATTCACTAGTTCCATTTGCTTGAAAATTATAAATGAATTTGAAGTGACGTTTTCCCTTCTTGACGCGGACGAAAACTCTGCAGTTTTAAAACTCCAATTTATATAATTATATAAATTTATTTTTTTAAATGCAGCATGTTAAATGCATTTGGAAACATGAGATGGGGTGCAAAAATAGCAAAGCGAAACAAGTTTTTAAAATTCCCCGAAGCGTTGCTTCAAAACAAATGATTTTGCAACGGGTGCCATTCTGTGAAAAGAATGTGCTTATTCTTTTATGAGAGAAGATTTTATTATAACCGATCGTAATTTTAGAATCATCATCATCATCATCGTCGTCGTCGTCGTCGTCGTCGTCGTAGTCGACCTTGCAACCGTCATTGAATTGGACAATTAGCCAGTCACAAAATGATTTTTGCTTTGGGAAAAAAATAACCGCTGCCTCTCAATCACTCACTCACTCACTCACTCACTCACTCACTCACTCACTCACTCACTCACTCACTCACTCACTCACTCACTCACTCACTCACTCACTCACGCACTCACTCACTCACTCACTCACTCACTCACTCACTCACTCACTCACTCACTCACTCACTCAC